>PVJN01010975.1:0-55490 GCA_004026805.1 Lasiurus borealis
GATGTCCCAGCGCTAGGAAAAGGGGGTGGGGAGCAGGTGTTGGTGCTGTTTGTTTGTGCAGGGCCTGAACTTTTGTCACACTAATTTGAGCTGCTGGACTGAGTCAGCTGCTCTGTCGGGGCTATAACTTATCCTTGGATCTGGAAGACTCGCATCTCTGGAGAAAGGGTACGTGAGAAACTGGTAGGGCCCTGCTGGTCTTCAGCTGAACTATGACCCTCCTCTGGATTGTAGGAGCCAGTTTTATTGAGAGGCTCTCGTCCTCGTCAACTTCTCTCATAACTAGCACCCCTCTTACAGGATTCTTCCCAAAATTTTCAGCTGGGATGAAACACCCCAGCCTCTTGGGAAGCAACAGGAGCCTGATTTGGGGAGGCGAGTGATACCTTTGCCTCCAGACACACTCATCGTGCTGGTGCAGTGTGGCTTCTACTTAGGGAATGGCCTTTCCATCCACAGCTTCTGCTCACACCAGGGTTTAACAGGACAGAGCGAGAACCATAGCTTCAAATTGAGCTCGATGTTATGACTAAGTTGTGGATCTCTGTGGTACAGAGTCTTCTTGGCCAAAAGTAGTGATTAGGATGTTAGTTGAGACCAGGATTTTGAAAAAAAAACTAGGTGGAAGAGGAAGACTTCTTTTGTCAACTGTTGTTTTGATACTGGAACTCCCACTTTAAAAAAAAAAAAAAGCATATTTTTATTGATTTCAGAGAGGAAGGGAGAAAGAGAGAGAAACATTGATGATGAGACTGAATTGATCTGCTGCCTCCTGCACACCCCCTACTGGGGATTAGGCCTACAACCTAGGCTTGTGTCCTTGACCAGAGTCGAACCCAGGACCTTTCAGTCTGCAGGCTGACGCTCTATCCACTGAGCCAAACTGGCTAGGGCCCACCTTTAACTTTTTCTAGTTTTCAGGAGTCAAGGGTTTGGGCTATTTTTCAAACTGTCTAAATAGCAACCAAAAACAGTGAAAAGAGCATTTCTGTACAGCGGGTCTAGAATTGAACTTTGGGGAAAGGCTCATAAAGCCTTGATGTTTTCTTTGTGGGTCTTAAAAGTCATTTTTAAAATCCTGTCTGCCTAAGAAATGGTCATTTAACTTCTCCAAACTAAAATAAAAGTTAGTCCTCTCCCCAGCCCTCACACATCAAAACTGCAATGGGGGCTGAATTACATTCCTAGGCCAGAGAACCCCAGGCAGCAGTGTTTAATTCACGTCACCACAACCTTGAAAGGTAATCTCCATTTGACTGTTGAGGCTCAGAAAGGTAGAAATGATAAAAAGTAGGGGACAGGGGTTTTTTGCTCCCACTGCTCTGCCTTTCTGAGGATAGGCTGTTTATTTCTAGGTTTCTTTCTGGAATCTGTGCTAATGCAAATGTATCTAGACCTTGCCATTATCTGCCTAGCATCATAATGGGGAGCTGCATCCAACTTCTTGGCTGCTTTCCTGGCCTTTGTTTGCTGTTGGGACATTAGAGAAAAGCCAACAAGCCGGGGACAGGAAAACCTAGGCCAAGAGGAATCTCTGAGAATGCCACTGGTGGCTTCATCAGTGGTGGAGTAAAGGCGTGCAAATTTGAGATACTTGCAATGACATTTGCAGAATGCATTGGTGTGGAGGCATGTCTTAATTTGTTTTTTAAATTTGTGTTGAAGCCCTGGCCAAGTAGCTCAATTGGTTAGAGCGTCTCCTCATAAGCCAAAATTGCTGGCTGGGTCTGGTTAGGGCACATAAATAAGTAGAACAACAAATCAATGTCAATGTCTCTCTCTCTCTCTCTCCTTCGCTCTCTTCCTTTTTTCCCCTCTCTCCCTCCCTCCCGCCCCCCTTTCTCCTTCCTTCCTCTCAGCTCAATAATTTTAAATTTTTAAATAAATAAATAAGAGTTGAAAATACCCAAAGAGGGTAGATTTAAAAGGTCACTAGAGAATAGCCTTCTCTGAGATTATCTTATTCCAAAGGGACTGAACGCTCCCTTTGTTGAAGGCAGCGTGTACCTCTGCACTCTGCTCACAAGCATTGAAAATTGAATAAGAAATGGTCATATGCTCTGAACAGCTTAGTCTAGTGGGAAGGAAAGATTACAGAAATAGTATGTTTTATTGTAATGGGGTAGAAGTTGTATAGTGTGCTCTAGAAGGAGAGAAGACACTTGATTTGCAGCATTCAGGGGGAAGGCTTCCTGTCAAAAACCTACAGCAGCCCAGCCGGTGTGGCTCATTTGTTGAGTATTGACCTAGGAACCAGGAGGTCAGGGTTCGATTCCCAGTCAGGGCACATGCCCAGTTGCAGGCTCAATCCCCAGTGTGGGTGTCCAGGAGGCAGCCGATGAATGATTCTGTCTCTTCATTATGTTTCTATCACTCCCTCTCCCTTCCTCTCTGAAATCAATAAAAACATATTGTGGGGGGAAAAAAAATTACAGGAGCCAGTACTATTCCTGGAGCAGCTAACATCAGGAGGACCCTATCAGAAGGTTACTGACAGATTTCTTATCCAAACTGTCCATACATATAAATCTTCCAACCAGGTTCAAACAAAAACAATGGACCCCACCCATGTGTTTCAGTGGTTGAGCATCAACCTATGAACCACGAGATGTCACAGTTTGATTCTGGTCAGGGTACCTTCCAGGGATGAGGGCTCTGTCCCCAGTAGGGGGTGTACAGGAGGCAGGCAATCATTGATTCTCACCATTGATATTTCTATCTCTCTCTCCCTTTCTCTCTAAAGTCAATAAAAATATGTTTAAAAAAAAACCACAATGGGAAAGGTAGATGGCATGTAAGGAACCATAAGCAATTGGATATTATAATTAGAGCATGATGTACTGCTGGAAGAAGAAAATAGGTTCCCTAGATTCCCAATTCTCTTTGGTAGTAGCTGCCTGGGACACTATCAAGGAGTCTCTGGGGTCGCTGGAAAAGTGGATACCTAGAGTAAAGTGTGTTATGGGGTGGGTTAGGAAGTTTACAGACTAGATTTTGAAAGATGGAGAAGGATGAGCAATCTAGAGGTTCTGTTTTGAATGACTGGGTAGATATAGAGGTCAGAATACAGAAGAGAAGCCAGATTTCAGAGAGTTGAATCACACACACACTGTCCTTGCACTCATAAAGCTATGTCTTTGTTTTTGGATTGTCTGGGACTTTGTTTTAAATTGCCTCTGTGTGGTATCTTCTTGTTTGAAATATAATGTGTCTTTTTGTTTGAAGACATACTTTTTTATGTTCTGTGTTAGTCCCTGGAACTTTTGAGAGGCCATTGGGATTGGGACTTTTTAACGGGAGCATATATAAGTATTTATAATGGGCCATCAGTTCACAAATCAAGTATTAAGATTTAGAAGATATTTGTGAATAGATAAATAAGGATCCAGTAAAAATCCTTAGTAAAATAAGTTGATTCTGGTAGGTGTGTGATTTTTTTTTTTTTAACTCTTAATGAGCCCCATACAAGTCATGTACTTCTACACTCTCATTTGAGAAATGAGACAGCTGCCACAAAGGAAGAGAGGAAGGAACTTTCCTAGGATATACGTAGTCCATGGCAGAGTAAGCATCAGGCCTCAGTCTCCAGAGTTATGCAGTTAGTGCTTTCTCAGTCTTGGTTCATGCTGACTTTGCCTTCTCAAAGAAAGCTCTTTGCTTGGGATCAGCACAAAAGTCCCCATTTATGTATTTTTTTTTAATGTATTTTATTGATTTTTTACAGAGAGGAAGGGAGAGAGATAGAAAGTCAGAAACATCGATGAGAGAGAGACATCGATCAGCCGCCTCCTGCACGCCCCACAGTGGAGATGTGCCCGCAAGCAAGGTACATGCCCCTGACCGGAATCGAACCTGGGACCTTTCAGTCCACAAGCCGACGCTCTATCCACTGAGCCAAACCGGTCTCGGCTATGTATTCTTTTATACAATTCAACTCTTCCCTTAGTGCTTATTGCTAACTTTATTCTAGCTCTTACTGCTTATTGAACTTTGAACTTAGTCTTATTTCTGTAAACCTTAGTGACACCGACCCCAGACTTTATTGCAGGCACCAATACCTAGCACAATGGTAGATGTTAATAAATGGACAAGCCAAGTAACCCACACAGGTGTCCTTGCTTTATTTCAGGAATGCCTCTGGCTCAGGCAGTAGCCATTCTTCAGAAGCACTGTCGCATCATCAAAAATGTCCAGGTTCTCTACAGTGAACAGGTGAGTAGCAGCTGATTTGTTTACTGAAATAGCATCCCTAATCAGTGAGTCATCCCCAGAGTTTGGTGATTTGGGAGGGGCTGACTCGCAGGGATTGTTGGGTGAGTGTATTCGAATAGGAGACTCTGCAGCACTAGTCATTTACCAAGGACTTTTTTTTTTTTTTTTTTTTTAGTTTTAACTTTTGGACTTGATAACCTGGTGCTGCCAGGTTTTGAGGTGCAGCAATAACTGAACGTGTGTGTCCGTGTGTGTGTCCGTCCCTGAAACAGGGACTTTTCAGTGGGAGGTCACCTCGGATTATCTGGTCTTCTAGGGTACTTGCTTTCCATTTATTATTTATTATTGTAGTCTCTATTAAATGTTGATCAGTTGTGCCAAGAATTAACCCCTATAGTATAATGTTACATGTACCTACAAAGACCTTTTTTTTAGCCCAGCTGACAAGGCTCAGTGGTTGAGCCTCATCCTATGAACCAGAAAGTCACAATTCCATTCCCGTCAGGGCACATGTGTGGGTTGAGGGCTTGATCCCCAGTGTGATATGTGCAGGAGGCAGCCAATCACTGATTTGTTCTTATCATTGACTAGAGGCCCAGTTCACAAAATTTGTGCACTTGGTGGTTGTGGTGGGACGGGAAGAGTCCCTCAGCCTGGCTTGTACCCTCTCACAGCCCGGGAGCCCTCGAGGGATGTCCGACTGACAGCTTAGCCCTGAGGAGAGTGGGCTTAAGACTGCAATCCGACATCCTTAGTGCTGTCATGGAAGCAGGAGAGGCTCCTGCCGCTGCCTCTGCACTCTCCAGCCATGAGCCCGGCTTCTGGCTGAGAGATGCTCCCCCTGTGGGAGCTCACTGACCACCACGGGGCAGCTCCTGCGTTGAGTGTTTGCCCCCTGGTGGTCAGTGCTCATCATAAAGGTCGTTGGGTCAAGTTGCATATTAGCCTTTTATTATATAGGATAGGATTATATAGGAAGTTTCTATCTCCCTCTTATTTCCTTTCTAAAATCACTAAAAATATATATATATATATTTTTAAGAAACAAACAAAATGACTTTTTTAGTTTCTAGTAAGAGTATACTTTAGGTTAGCACCAGAGAAGAACTTTCTGAAGATAAGAATTTTTAAAATAATATTTGATTTTTTAAGTATGTAAAGTTAGAAGCTATTTTTCATAGGCCTTTAGAAATAGGATTTTTCCATCTCTCTAAAAATGCAATTTCCCTTCCACTGACTTTTTTGAAATCTGTGATTCTTCTATGACATCATGTACAGCAACCTTTGTGGTGTTGTATGTGTCACAAGCCTTGGGATAGTTTTGCTTCTATACCCGCTACAGACTGTCCTTAAGTTGCTTTTCTAAGGCCACTTAAATACAAATTTGATTATTTTAGTTGCATTTTTCCCCAATTAGTTTCAGATCCTAAAGCAAGTGACAGATTATTTTTGACATGAAGGATTAGAAGTGGTTACAATTTCTGTGAGATTTCTCAGTTTCACTTTAGAGATGAGCCTGTCACCTATACTGAGAAATTGTGTTCAAACTGTCTGTATCCCTTTGCATCTTCAAACAAGTGCTTGGGTATTCTTGTGGTACTTACCACAGAACAAGGAACTTGTAGGAGTGGGCAGAGGCTCTTTGAACCACAGAGTCAAAGTGACCTGTCATTTATAAAGTGAAGAATAGTAGCTTTTCCTCTTAGTTCCGGGTCATTCAGAACCTAATCTGACTTTCAGTGTTAGACATGAGGGAATTACAAATAGCAGGCGTCAAAATGGGAAGCAGCTTAAGAAAATTGGCTTGCCTTACCTGGTTTGGCTCAGTGGATACAGCATCAGCCTGGAGACTGAAAGGTCCTGGGTTCGATTCTGGTCAAGGGCACATGCCTGGGTTGCGAGCTTGGTTCCCATTACGGGACATGCAGGAGGCAGCTGATCAGTGATTCTCTCTCAATTATGGTATTTCTCTCTCTCTCTCTCCCCTCTTCCTCTCTGAAATCAATAAAAATATATTTAGGAGAGAGGGGGAAGAAAATTGGCTTGTTGCCAAGACCAGTTTGACTCAGTGGATAGAGTGTCAGCCTGCGGATTGAAGGGTCCCAGGTTCAATCCCAGTCAAGGGCATGTACCTTGGTTGCAGGCACATCCCCAGGGTGGGGTGTGCAGGAGGCAGCTGATCGATGTTTCTGGCTCTCTGTTCCTCTCCTTTGCTTGCTTTCTGTAAAAAAATCAATAAACTATATTTAAAAAAAATAAAGAAAATTGGCTTGCTTCTTGAACTTATAAATAATTTGCAGATTTAGTTTAATCAGATTTGGGTACCCCAAGATTAGATGCATTTGAAAATAGGCTTTCTTTCTTTTTATTTAAATGTTTTGTTTTTATTGTGTGTGTGTGTTTTTTTTTTTATTTCAGAGAGGAAGGGAGAGAGAAAGAGAAAAAAAAACATCGATTGACTGAATCCTGCATTCCTTCCACTGGGGGTCAAGCCCACAGCCTAGACCTAAGCATATGCCCTGACTGGGAATCAAATCATGACTGATTCATAGGTTGAGACTCAACCACTGAGCCACAACGGCGAGGCCTGTTTTCTTATATCACTAACTTTATTGTCAGTTCATTTTTAGAGTACAAATAGTAGTTCTAGTATTAAACTAATTTTCCGCAATATCATCTAACCAATTAGAATCAGTTAGAAAACATGGATTTATGCCGAAACCGGTTTGGCTCAGTGGATAGAGCGTCGGTCTGAGGACTGAAGGGTCCCAGGTTCGATTCTGGTCAAGGGCATGTACCTTGGTTGCGGGCACATCCCCAGAGGGGGCGTGCAAGAGGCAGCTGATCGATGTCTCTCTCATCGATGTTTCTAACTCTCTATCCCTCTCCCTCTCTGTAAAAAATCAATAAAATATATTTTTAAAAATAAGAAAACATGGATTTAATAATTAGTCTGGTTTTCCTTCTGTGAAGTGGATAGAGTTTCCTGGAACAATCTTTTGATGAGGATCAAGAGGAGTGGTCTCTCAGAGCTCTGATATAGTGCTGCTTACATGTGGTCTTTGTCTCTTCTGCCCTCCTCCTATTCCTTTCCCATTTGTGTCCTTGCTTCCCATTAAGGGCAGAGAATAGTTTGACCTATTAAACTTTTCAGAACTACCTTATCTCTAGCAAATCACGCCTTGGAAAAATTTTTTTAATATATTTTATTTTTATTTTTATTTATTTTATTTATTTTTTTACAGAAAGGAAGGGAAAGGGATAGAGAATCAGAAACATTGTTGAGAGAGAAACATTAATCAGCTGCCTCCTGCACATCTCCCACTGGGGATGTGCCTGCAACCAAGGTACATGCCCTTGACCGAGATCTAACCTGGGACCCTTGAGTCCTCAGGCCGAGGCTCTATCCACTGAGCCAAACCAGCTAGAGCACACCTTGGAAATTTAATGTGCATATCATTAAAGAGGGAGAGGATATGAGTGACTTGCAACAGACAGCTTTACTGAACTGTTTCATATGGAGGACTTCATAGTGCCCGCTTAAGCACCACATAGTATGTGTGCTTTTTTGTTCTGGAGATATAAAGTATTAATAAAACAATGTGAAGATGATTTATTTGCTTCCTTTTAAAAATTGCTCGGTTGCACAAACAATTCTTTTTAAAATTTTATTTATTTATTTTGCTTAGTTATATCCTGCATTGTAATAATGCCAGGAAGAAAATGATCAATTCTTGGGAGAGTATAAGAAAATCCAGATCCTCCCAGCATTCTTCCTCTAATCATGGATCTTGAAAGATGCTAAAATGTTGCTTCATCCTGCTTCCCGTCTGGGCTGGCCTGCTCAGAAATGGAACTGTGTGTTCCAGGTTCAGAATAAGGTCAGGATTCATAAGTCCATTATCTTGTCTTGCTTGAGACCTAATGGTTTAGGCATTCATACACCATTCTTCTAATGTTTGCCATGCATGATGGTGCCACCATGGCTTGCTATCTTGTAAAGATCAATGGAGTGTCCCTAATCACAGAAGGCTCTTGGGAGAGAGTTTTTCTACTGAGACCTGTATCAGCAGTGACACAGTCTTTCTCTCTCAGAGCTACACTTCTGTCATTCACTGCCTATTTTGAGATGCTTTATAAAGAAACTTCTCTAGCCCTGACCGGTTTGACTTAGTGGAGAGGGCGTTGGCCTGCAGACTGAAGGGTCCCAGGTTCAGTTCCAGTCAAGGGCATATGTCTTTGTTGTGGGCATATCCCCAGTAGGAGAAGTGCAGGAGGCAGCTGATTGATGTATCTCTCGCATCGATGTTTCTGACTCTATCCCTCTCCCTTCCTCTCTGTAAGAAATCAATAAAGTATATCTTTTAAAAATTAAAAAAAAATAAACTTCTCTAAATCCTTTTGAGAACTATGTGCTAATTTCAAGAAAGGGCAGAGTTTTGAATGGTCCTGTTTTTCTTCTGCTGCCCAACCTGGTTAGGGCTATGGAGAGTCTTCACATGTTGAGTCCTGGAATTGATTACATTGGCTAGAAGCAGCAGGTGGGGCATACATGAGGAAAGAGTGCAGTGTGGTGTGCTTAGTGCTTTCTGACCCACTACCTATGAAACTAGAGCTCAGAGAAGTTCTGAGCGTCACTTAAGGTCACCAGCTCACCTGAACTCAACGCCAGCTTTGTCCACTATTCTGTGCTGCTGCTCTCCTTCCCCCAGGTCTCAAAAGGGGCAAATGTAGAAATATGACTCCTTAGATCTTAGACTTGTGCGTTTCAGAAAAAAAGCACATGATATGAGGTGGTTGAGTGTTGAGAGGAAAGAGGAAGAGTGTCATCTCATACATAATCAGATCATAAAATACTTATTTGTCCTGGGATATGGTGTAAAACAGTAAAAAATAAAAAGTATTCCCTGTGGATGGTACAGCCTGGGAGTGAATGGATATAAGTTCAGCTGACATGCATTGAGCATTACTTGCTGAGTTTGGATCCTCATGAGGCTTTTTCATGTGGTCTGCATTCCTCATCAACTGTTCTGTATTTTTGACAGCAGTAAATCCATGCTATAGATTTGTACCCTGGACCCTCAAAAAAAAAAGTGGCCTATATACTTATATAATTTTAGCCCTTTTCCCCAAGTATTATCACTTAAAACCTGAAATAATACAGACTTTGGAAAAGAGAAGCTCTTTTCAAGCCAATATTATAAAGTAGCAGCTGTGGGCTGGAAATAGAGCGCACTGCATTCATGCAATAGTTTGTTTCTGGCTTCCAAACCTTGTTAGTTGGGGGAGGGAGTCTGCACTTAGATATTCCCTGTGTATTGCATTTATATTGTAATGCTTTCAGCAGGTTCTGGTAAGTAAATTAATTGTTTGGAGTGTGTTTTTTTATTTTGTAGTCTCCTCTAAGCCATGACCTCATCCTTAACCTGACTCAGGACGGGATCAAACTACTGTTTGATGCTTTCAATCAGAGACTTAAGGTAACTAAAATTTCATATCAAGCTGATTAATATGTGCTGTTGTAAGATGTTTCTGAAACTCCTAAGTGGGAATAAACTTCCTTGGTTCAGAGATTGACAGGAGATAGCCTTGCCTGTTTCCCTAAAAAGAGAAACTGGGTCTGGTTGTTGGAAATATTCTGGGAAGGACTCTAGTCCTAGGCTCTAGAGGTGAAAGGGATTGAGTATTGAGGATTTGGGGAACGTAGTCTGGGCAGTGGACTTTATTTTTTAAAACAGTTCTTTAAAAATATATTTTATTGATGTTTTATAGAGAGAAAGGGAGAGGAATAGAGAGTTAGAAACATCGATGAGAGAGAGACATCGATCAGCCGCCTCCTGCACGCCCCCTACTGGGGATGTGCCCAAAACCAGGATACATGCCCCCAACCGGAATCGAACCTGGGACCTTTCTGTCCGCAGACCGATGTTCTATCCACTGAGCCAAACCTGTTTCGGCATGGGCAGTGGACTTTTATATTAAATAGGAAAATGAAAGGAGCTAAGTATATGGCATAGATTCTACTGAGTCTTTTAAAAAGTACTAAAACTCAGCAATTTCGATCCTAGGTGTCTACCCAAGAAATGAAAACACATCCACAAAATAGAAAAATTTTAAAAATTTGTACAGAAATATTCTTAGCATAAGCAGAAGTGATTAACAGCTTTATGCATACTAGACACAAGATGAAAAACAATCCAGTGTTCGTCAGTGGGTGAGTGGATGAGAAAAGTGAACTGTGTTCATGCAGTGAAGTGTATTATGACCAAAAATGGACAATTTACTCCTGTCTCAGGGTAGATAGATAGATCTCAAAAGAATTAAGTGAAATAAAAACAGTCGCAAAGGATCATCTTAACAAAAAGAGGTACTAACTATAGGCCTAATGGCAGAATAGGACCACAAGATTTTATTCAGGTTTATATACCTTACTTTACTTCATTCTTTGGTCAAATAACATGACTTAGAAGTTGAAAATTAGAGCAGTTCTTCCTAAAATGCTGAGATTTAGGGCTCAGTGAGTTTGAGGAAATGTAAACAAACAACTTGCTGGTGTGCAGGGTTGTCTTAATTAGCGCTCATGTGCAATTTACTAACACCTGCTTCCGTCCAGAATGTTTTTAATACACTATTTACAAATGCCTGGGCTTTACAGGTTAGTCATGTGGCGTAAGACTCATGCCCCAGAGTCACAAAGTTGAATGTGGCTCTGAGCAGTGGCATGCCAAAGACATCATCCTGGTTAGGATATGGAGTTGTCTTTCCAAAAGACTTAGATACTTCCTAGTTCTAGACATTCCGTCACAGGTGAGCTGCTGAGGAGATAAGATAGAATATGGAAAAAGAATCTTTACACGAAATGAGCATTCCTCATTTATGATGATTTTTCAAAAGCAGGGTTTGATGTGAACATTCTTAGCCCCACATCTTCCTTGCCTCTCCTTGTGGACTTAGTTGTCCTGTCCTCACTGAGCGAAGTTTCACACTGGGAAAAGGGAGAGGATGGCCTTTGGTGTGGCTTCATCACAAATTGGGAAAAATCAATCTGGAAACAACCTTTACAAAGAGTCTTTTACTTGGTAAAGCCACTTTAGGAAACATAACTTGAAAAGGTTATGGGGAGGGTAATGTTGCCAGATATTTATAGCAGGGCTTTTCATAGTAATGAAAAGCTGGAAGTAACCTAAGTGGACAACAAAAGGTGGTAGCTAGACAGCCCATTACAGAATTACAGCATGGTAAAGACAAAATCATGTATAAGGTGTTTATGAAAATACATTTCAGCCCTAACCAATTTGGTTCAGTGGATAGAGCGTCAGCCTTCAGACTGAAGGGTCCCAGGTTCGATCCCAGTCAAGGGCATGTACCTTGGTTGCAGGCACATCCCCAGTAGGGGGTGTACAGGAGGCAGCTGATTGATGTTTCTCTCTCATCTATGTTTCTAACTCTTTATCCCTCTTCCTTTCTCTCTGTAAAAAATCAGTAAAATATATTTTAAAAATAATTAAATACATCTCATTTTCTGCAGTTAAAAGTGTTTATATTGCCGAGACCGGTTTGGCTCAGTGGATAGACCGTTGGCCTGTGGACTGAAAGGTCCCAGGTTCGATTCCGGTCGGGGGCATGTACCTTGCTTGTGGGCACATCTCTAGTGTGGGGCGTGCAGGAAGCGGCTGATTGATGTCTCTCTCTCATCGATGTTTCTGACTTTCTATCCCTCTTCCTTCCTCTCTGTAAAAAAATAAATAAAATATATTTTTTAAAAAAGTGTTTATACGTTTTTGGGGAGCACTTGGTACATATTAGGTTCAGGGCTGAGTGCTTCCCGTGCATTTCCTAATTTAATCCTAATAAACCTGTGAGGTACTGTTTACCAGTCAGACAGCTGAGGAGAGGATAGTGGCTTGCCTGACCAAATTTTTAACTGTATATTACCAGTGGCTTAAGCTCTGTTGTTGGGTATGGGAAATAAAAGTGCTAAAAGCTGAAGAAAACAGTGAGTACATTATGCAGAATGTGAGAATGGAAATACATGAGATGGGTAAGGAGGTAAAGTCTTCTGCCTCTGTGTGGTCGTTATGAAGATGGAGGGGCTAGGAACCTGTCTGAGCCTCTGGAAACTGAGGAAGCAGTCAGTCAGGTGCCCTTGCTTGGCATCAAGTCTCATCTGACCCATCTGCCTGCCCTTTCATGCGAGGCTTTAGAATCCACCTCTCCCTCATGCTGTCTTCCGCTGTTTTCCTCTCTCTCACTTGCTGCCTATGAGTGAGCTCTGTGGAATGAGGCTTCACCAAGTCACAACCTTTTCAGCCACCTGTCTTTTCCTTTCCTATTTTGGCTGCTGGCATGCCTCCTTTTCTCTCTGGTGAAATCAGGAACTTTTCCAGCCCAGAAGCTAGAAAATCATGGACTTCAGACTTCCTCAGCTGCTTGTTCTTATGGCCCAGCAAGCTCCATAGACTAAAACCTGCTGCTAGAGTCTCCTGGTGACATGAAGGACTCCCAGATGGTCAGCACTCTGGGTTCCTTGCCACAAGTGTCCCCCTGTCATTAACCCTGGTTCACTGGGCAGACAGGGTTGAATCACCTCCAAGTGTTGGTCTGAGTGCAGCCAGGTGGATGACAGTGACATAGGAGGAACATTCTGGAGGCTCACTCCCATAGTAAGTGGTGGGAAGCCCTTGAGATGCGGTTGCCAGCTGTGGTAATCAGAGGCAGAGTGCCTGCCTCCACTGTATAAGCAGGGCTCCACTATATAACATAGGCCCTGGCCTCGCTCAAATGGCATCCAATTGGGCTAGACTGCCCTGCCCAGGCTTCCTGAAGGGGACGCTAGGTGTCTTATGAGTCATAGCTATTTCCCTTCCCTTCCTGGCATGACCTCTCTTGGCATCTCTTTTCATGCTTTTGAGCTACATGTTGTCCTTAGCTAGCTTCATGGCAGGCCCACTCACTTGATATGTTGAATACTTCCCCTTTGCCCACTAATAAGCCAGACCTTAGGGGCCTTAACTTTGTGGGATCAGTGGACGGCATACACAAGTAGTGTAGGAAAGGGTTGATTGAAGGGCTGTGATGGCCAGCAGAGGAAGTGATCCTTAGAAGCAGGTAGGATCAAAGTAGCCACATTATAGTTAAGAGATGTCTGTCCAAGTTGTAAATTCTGTGTTGTGATCTCTGAAGTTACAGACAAGGTCTGACCAAAAGTGAAATGCCTATTACAGTGGTCGGCAAACCGCGGCTCGCAAAGCACATGCAGCTCTTTGGCCACTTGAGTGTGGCTCTTCCACAAAAGACCATGGCCTGGGCAAGTCTATTTTGAAGAAGTGTTGTTAGAAGAAGTTTAAGTTTAAAAAAATTGGCTCTCGCCGAGATCGGGCGTAGGCTTTCGGACTGAAAGGTCCCCAGTTCGATTCCGGTTGGGGGCATGTACATTGCTTGCGGGCACATCTCCACTGTGGGGCATGCAGAAGGCGGCTGATCGATGTTTCTGACTTTCTATCTCTCTCCTTTCCTCTCTGTAAAAAATCAATAAAAATATATTTTTTTAAAAAATTGGCTCTCAAAAGAAATTTCAATCGTTGTACTGTTGATATTTAGCTCTGTTGACTAATGAGTTTGCCGCGACCACTGGCCTATTATGTCTCAGTTTCTGTCACAAAGCCAGATTCTCCAATACCTAATGTCCCTTCCAGAGTCAAACCCAGATTGTCAGAGCAAACAGACATTGAACCAGCTCTGTTTAGGCCTCTAAAATGAGGCCCAATGTCCGGCTGGCTGGCTCAGTTGCTGAGCGTCAACTTATGAACCAGGAGGTCACGGCTCAATCCCCTTTGTGGGGCATGCAGGAGGCAACCAATCAATGATTCTCTCTCATCAGTGTTGGTTCTATCTCTTCCCCCTCTCCCTTTCTCTCTCAGATCAATAAAAATATATTTTAAAAAGTAAAACAAGGCCCAGGACCTCCCAGCTGGAGAATTGGGATGGTTCTGCTGGCTGTCAAGCCCTAGACATCATTGTCATAGAAGACTTCATAGTGTTTATTAACTTTTCCTTTGTCCCTGCCCTGAATTCTAGACATTTTCTTTGAGCTTCACCTTGGTTCTGAGATTCTCCAAGTTTGGCCAGATGCCCTTCATTAAGGATATATCTGAATATTGTCACAGTTGTCCTAAGCTAATGTATTGTGACTTGTTTTCTAGCAGGATAGGCCTCCCCCTCCATCTTTTTGTTCTGTAAACACAGTATTTTGAAGCTATTTTTTAAATTGACTTGATTTGGGTTTTTATATGCAGCAAAGTATGAAATAGAAGGAAGGAGGCTCCATATTGAAGGATACAACCTTTTTTAAGAAAAATACGTTTTTATTAATTTCTTTAGAGAGAAAGGAAAGGAGGGTATGTGCCCTGACTGGGAATTGAACCAGCAACCCCTCACAATGGCCAGGGCTCTGAGGTTACAACCTTAACAAACCCATGGATTTGTTTCTGTGGAGCGTTTCACTGTCCTGAGGGGTGGTATGTGCAGTCTTTATGATATGACAGTAGATGAGGTACAAGAACCTTGACCCAGAGCATCCACCAACACCTGTTCAATCCACTAGAAGAGGGGGAAGGATAAGTTATTCGGTGTGTGGTATGGGTTTTTCCTCCAGATTTAACAATGAGAACTCAAAATACTGTGCAGTGCTTCCAGAGAATTTCAGCTAGTGATAGAGTATTTTTTCTTTACTGTTCTGTAAATGTCTTCTTAATCTTCAATTGCAGAGCATTAACAATTCTTAAACATTTTTTTTCAGGTGATTGAAGTATATGACTTGACTAAAGTAAAGTTAAAATATTGGTGAGTTTTCTCCCTTGCTCTGGTATATGTCACAGGCGTGGTACAAGTGGGCTTTATGTGCTATACCCATTACTTGAGTAAAGGAATGCCATCCACAGCACTTCCGGCATTAGAGCCTGGTGCCATGATTTCCTCAGACAACTTTCAGGTCTACTTGGTTTCTAGGAGAAAAGGAAACCTTACTAAGAACTTGCTGTGAATGTATGTCAAATTAAAGCAGGCCTCAACTCAGAGGTGATTATAGCTGTTTCGTAGGTCACAGCTGTCCTCTGCCTGTTGTCTTTTTGGCACCTCTTTGTGCTTTCATGAGCAGTACAATTGGGACAGTACAGATAGGTGTGACTCCAAAACCTATACTAAAGAAAATGTCCAAAGGACCACTATTAGGGGCCCAAAATCTGCTTTTTAGGATGATATCTGTATGGTGCACAAATATTTGGCCCCATTATGGCAGGGCTGTATTCTAGCATCTACAGTGCTCTGTTCATTAAGCTTCCAGGGTCTGGCTCTCCTGGGCTTGAGTTATGGCTTCATCATTTTATTAATCTCTCTGACCTAGGGCAAGTCACTTGACCTCTTTGAGCTTGTTTTCTCATCAAAGAAATGAAACCGATAATGTGACTGCTGGATTAGGAAGGTTGTATGAGATAATACTGGAAAATAAAGCATATAGCACAGTGCCTGGTTAACAAAGAGGTGTTCTACAAATGATACTGATTTTCCAAAAAATTTCCTTAACCTTTAAGCATTCTCCTGAAAGTCATAAATGCCTTATCTTCATGCTCATCATCTGAAATCCTAAGCTCATCTCCCAGGAGGGAATCCATCCCTCCCCCACCCATCTGCCGAGTCACTCAATTAATCTGCCTTTTAGAAAATTAGCTGCCTTGCTTGGCTACACCCTTCTTTTAAGATGTTCATCCCTTTTTTTTTTTTTTAATAATATATTTTATTGATTTTTTACAGAGAGGAAGGGAGAGGGATAGAGAGTCAGAAACATCGATGAGAGAGAGACATCCATCAGCCACCTCCTGCACGCCTCCCCACTGGGGATGTGCCTGCAACCAAGCACATGCCCCTGACCGGAATCGAACCCAGGACCCCCCAGTTCACAGGCCGACGCTCTATCCACTGAGCCAAACCAGTTTTGGCTGTTCATCCCTTTTTAAGAAAGTCCTTTTTTCAAGCCAACTATTAGTAGGCATCCTGGGAAAACACATTAACACTGTATAAACTGAGGCCATTCTTTAAGTTTGGATACCTGGAGCCAAGACTGGATTTATTTCCTTCTGAACAGATGTCTTGGGAGGCCCTAAAGGACCAATTCTGTATAGAAGCCTTAGGAGAATTGACTTGTCCTGACCTCTTTAATTGTCTCTTATTTTAAAGTTCTTTAATTTGCCGAAACCCGTTTGGCTCAGTGAATAGAGCATCGGCCCTCGGACTGAAAGGTCCCAGGTTCGATTCAGGTCAGGGGCATGTACCTTGATTGCAGGCACATTTCAAGTAGGGGGCGTGCAGGAGGCAGCTGATCGATGTCTCTCATCGATGTTTCTGACTCTGGCCCTCTCCCTTCCTCTCTAAAAAATCAATAAATTATATATAAAAAAATAAAGTTATTTAATTAAACTTTGATTTTGATATAATTGTAGGCTCACCCACCTATGTTTTAAGAATAACTCTTATAGGCACCATCTCCGGTGATCTGTGAGCCCAACCCAGAAAGCCTGGTATTAAAAAATATCTTTGTTTTTCAGTGGAGTACATTTTAACTCTCAGGCCATAGCTCCCACCATTGAGCAGATTGACCAGTCTTTCGGTGCAACCCATCCTGGAGGTAAGCCAAGTCCATTTGATTGCTCTGGTTCTCTGGCAGCCCATAGCGATAAATCAGGCAAGTGGTACCATCCCCACCACAACCTCCTGAAGCCCACTTCCTATAGTGTATGGGGGTTGGTACTTTAGTGTAAAGGAAAGCTCTTCCCCCTTGTTTTCAGCCTAGTAGGTAGTTCAATTCAGAAATGAGACACAGGAAGTGTTGCCAGTCATTACTTCCTGCCAGGCTGGTTTGTGTTTGCAACTTCAACCGTGCCATTTCCTTCTCATTCCTACAGTATACAACTCTGCTGAGCAGCTCTTCCACCTCAACTTCAGAGGACTGTCTTTCTCTTTTCAGCTAGACTCGTGGACAGAAGCTCCCAAGTACGAGGTTAGCCCTTCCTTTCCCCCCGGTGATAGAGGTCAGCAGACAGTGCTCTTCAAGCAGACTAGATAGGTATCCTCTAGTTATCTATTCTTTAGCAAAATGTTTCATTCATCCTTAGGGTTATGAAATGATAGCTTTTCCTAAGGCTTAGATTTTATGAAAGGGGGCATTCCTGCATTTCCTCACTGATGAAAGAGAAGAAAAACAAAGTATAATTAAAGATGAACTTGCATGGTTGGGGTGAGTTTACTGACCTAGAACCAAATTTAACTAGTATGTGCTACTTTTATCTGGCCAGGTCATGAAGACCATGAATGCTGGGGAAATGCCAGGGAGGGCCTGAGTCACATGCCCTGCAGCGTGCCCTTAGTAAAATATTTGTTCTGTATTTGCAGCCCAATTTTGCCCATGGTCTAGCTTCTCTCCAGATACCCCACGGAGCAACTGTGAAACGAATGTACATCTACAGTGGAAACAGCCTTCAGGATACCAAGTATGTGTCAGAGAGCACAAGCTTCACGCTAAGGCCTGGTAGGTAAGGCAAAGCCTGTGCTTATTCTGTGCCTGCCCCCAGGGCTCCCGTGATGCCCCTGAGCTGTTTCCTGGGCAACGTGTATGCTGAGAGCGTAGACGTTCTTCGAGATGGAACTGGACCCTCAGGTTTACGACTTCGCCTACTTGCTGCAGGTCAGTTACTGGCTTTGGGGTGGTGGATTCCCTCTGGTGTCCATGTTGAGACAGTCTAAAATCCCACGTGCTTAGGGATAGTTAGTAGGAAATAAATGACGCAGATGCTTATGATTATAGCTTTCATTTGAATTTGTGAAGGGACAAGAGATAGTCTTACCATTAGCATATCTTAAATAACAATAGCACTGCTTTCCTCAGCATGAACGTAAGTCTTCTGTCAGCATATAGTGTTTTGCGTTGGTTCCCAAGCTGTTTATTGGAGATGAATGTCTGTTCTCCACCCTTTAAGCCCAGTTCTTAGAGTAGGCTGGCAGGAGGGACTTGTTGAATTGTGGTTTGGCCACACCCTGCTGAGATTTTGCTGGCTTTGAACAACAACAAAAAGAGTTGCTGCCTTCAGTAGTTGATCTCTCTAGGATCTACGCCTCATTTTGTGGTTTCTTATGCCAGGCCAATCTCGGGTACATTGGACCTTGGATGGGGTTTAGTAGGACAGAGATCTCTAGTGTGGAGCTTGCCTCCATAAAGACGGCCTGGAAGCCAACATAGAGATTGTACCTTCACAGAACTCATAGTCTAGCTAGTATTTGTTCCTAAATTGGAGTCTTGCATCAGTCTCTGGACATTAGTTCTTAACTGTTCAGAATCTTGTATGTAGCGGGGTGAGGGCAGGCTTAGAAGAGGTTAATGGGGACATATATAATACTTTCAACAATAAAGATTAAAAAAAAAAAAAACTCATACGTAAACTGATCTACTGCCCTGAACAAATTGGGCATTCATAACCTCCCGGTTAGAAATTTCTTAAAATGCGATTTTCTAGCTAAGGCAGAATAACAGCTACTTAAAGGAATGTTGCACCTGAGCTGTAGCTTTTGAGAGAGTTGAAAGAATTGTGATGCGACAGCATAGTTGAATGATTTGGGGTCTGTCTTTCCAGAGGATTGCTGCTTGAAAAAGCAGGTTAGTCAAGGGTGGTGCAGTTATCCCAGGTGACAGTTGGAGGAGGCTGTTGGAAGTGGGGGGTGTCTCAGTTAATTCTGACTGCCACCCTGTGCAGCATACCCCTAGCAGTCACATCTCAGAGCTTGAGTTATTGTCCAATCCAGTACTCACTGAAAGTTTTCTTGGCAAGTGGAAGGATAGCTTGTCTCAACTGACCTATTTCTCACAACTATTTCCTTGTGGCTACGCTACAGTGATGCTTTTTTGTTGTTGTTGCCTGTTTGTTTGAGAGAGATCGTTTGTTGTTTCACTTTTTCATGCATTCTCTGGTTGATTCTTGGCATATGATGGGGATAACTGAGCTACCCAGCCAGGGCCTGCAGTGATACTTTTAACAGGAAAAATCAGTCCAGCTGTTTTGGTCCCTGCAATAATTTATAGAAAGACTTATTTTGGAATCAGAAATTGAAAAGCTCCTAAAACTAAAGGTAATTTCACCTGAAACTAAAGGTTTCAGGCAGAAAAAGGAAGCTTACCCGTCAAGGGTGCCTTCCCTTTAGCCCTATCTGGGCATCACAAGAATCTGGGGACCTGGAGACTGGGCAGACAGTCCAGCCTGACAGCATTTTTAATGGGTTCCAGATTTGCCTAAAAAAGTGTTAATTTTGCTATTCAGTGTATATATGCTGTGAATAAAGACTCAGGTTAATTGGAGACCTCAGCACCTAGTATTTCATATTTGGAATCCTCAAGTCTTCTGTAACAGATGGATTGTTATCCGTGAAAAGAGTTTTGTCAACTCTAAAATCCTGTACGGGGTAAGGTGATTAGGTGATTATTATGATACCAGGAATTGCAGTCCTGCTCAGACTCTTGGCTTTTTCTTTTTCTCCCCAAAAATACTTTTATCTTTCTATCCACAAAATGGGGGAAATTTTATTAATGGTGTATCTATTGCTGTTCCCCAACTATGTGTATGTTTAATTGGAGCCATTTCTGAAGTCTGTATTAGACAAAGTTAGAGTTAAATATTCTTCCCAAAGAAGAAACTTTGGGAAGAATATATATATTCTTCCCAAATATATTATATTCCTATATATATGTTTTTTTCATTTTCCCACTTTCCTGGTTTTCTCTTGGATACTAGTGTGTGTCAAGTGCTTGAGGAATTAGGGAGTGAGTTAATGTGTGCTTCACTTTTGGCTTTTATAGAGTGATCTTTAGGCCCAATCTTTCATTGGGTGTTACCATTGAGAAGTACCTCCTACCATTAAGTGCCCTTTATCTTGCCAGGACCTGCAAAGTGGCAAGAAATAATAGTACTTTATTATATACTTCATAGCACCTGTGCAGCTATTTATTGTCCCTCAGTTGTGTGCTGACCTGATTGGGATCTTTATCACGCCATAAACTCTCCATGTGGGCACCTGTTTTACTCACTATTGTTTCCTCAATATCTAGCAAAGTATCCCCTAGCCCAGTGCTCGGCAAACTTATTAGTCAACAGCCAAATATCAACGGTACACGATTGAAATTTATTTTGAGAGCCGAAAACTGACTTGCGCATGGGCCGAAAAGTTTCAATCGCACTACAAGTGTGTGCCCGCAGGAAGAGCCGCATGTGGCTGGCGAGCTGCAGTTTGCCGACCTCTGCCCTGGGCTTTAATGGTCAATAGTAAATACTTGGTGAGTGAGTGAGTGAATGGTGTTTCCAGAGCTTCATGCATTTTTGTGGAATTGAAGGAGTCTGGCATTTAGATAAGGTAGTATCTCAAGCCTTGGTAACCTGCTTGCATGCAGTTGTGCCTCTCTGCAGACCTGATAATGCAGTGTGCAATCAGTGGCCTCTCTGGAGCTCTCAGGGCCCTGGGCTACAGAGTCTCAGGCCCTATCATGGAACTGACTATACCTCTCTCTTGTTCTCTGCAGGTTGTGGACCTGGCCTGTTAGCAGATGCCAAGATGCGGGTATTTGAACGTTCAGTGTATTTTGGTGATTCTTGCCAAGATGTTCTTAGCATGCTTGGTTCTCCACACAAAGTCTTCTATAAATCAGAAGATAAGGTAAGGGAAATGTGTTAATAAAGTGAATAGTGGATTAGTGGTCTCTTAACATTTTTAAATCATTAACTTAATATTGAGTAAATATAAACTTTTTGCTATTTTCTCATAGAACCTGTTCTGTTAAAGCAATGGAGAAGTAAACTGAAAGCTCTTTTCTGACACTTGTTGGTCAGATTATGCTGCCTTTTCTTGGAGACCAGGGCCCAGTTTATAGTCAACCAGTTTATAGCTGGCTGGGTTGGTTGGCACCAGCAGCTGGGACTCCTAGACTCTTGCCTACCCAGCAGCTTAATGTCAGAGGAAAAAACACAATTTATAGACTCATTTAACCCAAGGACTGTATTAAGCGGGTGGATTTTAATTCATTATTTTTTCTCCAACAGATGAAAATTCATTCTCCTTCCCCCCATAAACAAGTTCCATCCAAGTGCAATGACTACTTTTTTAACTACTTCACTCTTGGAGTGGTAAGTTATGATTCCTTAGAGAAGTGCTTAATTTCTACAGGAATGGGCAGTGTACCTTGGCAAACCTGAATATGCATATACAGCTGAAACTGTGCCTAGCAGCAGGGAACCCAGCCCCAGCTGGCTTTCCCCACTATTGTCATATATGTCAGACTTTCCTGCCACCAAGCTTGCTGAGACACTAAGTTCCCTGGTATGTCTTCTCTGATAGAAGCATGCTCTACAGGTGGAGTCTGGGAATCACTTAGGTTAAGATGTTTTAGAATCTGCCCTTTTGTAGAGCATAGGAACCTCTTCTGGAGTTACAAACTAGGAGATTAAAAGGTCTCAAAAAAACAGTGGAAGCGTGTTTATGTATTTAAGAGATCATCCCAGAGGCATTGTAGCCCTATGCTCTGGACCTTGGGTGCTGATGGTCACCATCAGTGCTGACAGTCTAGCTGGTAGATTGATTTTGTGTGTAAGAAATGATTGTTTAAACACTGCACCAGCAGGATACATCTCAGAAGTCAGGGCTAACCTGGACCTTGGGTCTTCTAACCTCTGCGCTCTCTAGGGCCTGGGTCCTGAGGCAGCAAAGAAAGGGTAGATTCCAGAGAAGGAGAAAGGAGGATTGGGTTTGCCTATGTGGGAAAGACCAAACAGGAGCCAGGAATTGTAGGAGAGCAGTGGGATCATAAACTGTTGGGGCTAGGATGGTGCCAGGAGGACATGGCACTGTTACAAGCTGAACTTTCTTTGAGTTCTAAAGCCAGTGATGACAGGTGGCAGGGAAGATGAGCAAATGTATTGGCCTGATAAGACTTGGTGTGGCTTTTTTTTTTTTTTTTTTTTTTTTTGTGATGATTTTTGAAGGGTATTTATTGGAAAAATTAGAGTTGAGGGTGAAGGTATTATATGTATTTTAAAAACTGGATTAAAGTGTCTGTTCAAGTCCTCTGCTCATTTTTGTATGTTTGTTTAATCTTTATTATTCAGATTATTACAATTGTTCCTCTTTTTTCCCCCCATAGCTCCCCTCCACCTGGTTCTCACCCCATTTTCTGCCCTAACCCCCCGTCTACTGTCCTCATCCATTGGTATACGATTTTTGTCCAGTCTCTTCCTGCATCCCCCAAACCCTTTCCCCCCTGAGAATTATCAGTCCACTTCCTTTCTAGGCCCATGATTCTGTTATATTCACCAGTTTATTCTGTTCATCAGATATTTCTTAAAATATATTTTATTGACTTTTTACAGAGAGGAAGGGAGAGGGAGAGAGACTTAAAAACATTAGTGATAGAGAAACATCAAACAGCTGCCTCCTGCATACCTCCCACCGGGGATGTGCCTGAAACCAAGGTACATGCTCTTGACCGGAATCGACCTGGGACCCTTGAGTCCACAGGTCGACGCTGTGTACCTTGGCATACCTGAGTATGCATATACAGCTGAAACTGTGCCTAGCAGCAGGCCCCAGCTGGCTTTTCCCACAATCTGATGTATTTGGGTTTTCAAGCAGTGGGAGCTGCACTGCAGCCACCTTGCTGGCACAGGATTTGGAATAGGGAGGCCTATGGACGGTTGGTGCCCCCCTCACTGAAAATGTCTAGTTAAGGCTGGTTGGCCTCATCTGTCTCCTGGATTGTTGCTGGGGAGACAGCTCTTGCCTGCAGGCATCCTCTGTGGAATAGATGTTTCCGGGTTGGACATGCCCGGGAAAGGCTGCTGCCCTGCCTCAGACACTCTCCTGACTGAGGCATCCTTTTTTCTATCCCAGGACATCCTCTTTGATGCGAACACTCACAAAGTGAAGAAGTTTGTCCTTCACACCAATTACCCTGGGCATTATAATTTCAATATGTGAGTATACCTTGTGCCTGCCCCTCTGAGCAGTGGGCTTTGGACTAAAAATCCCCAGGATAGAGAGCTTATGGCTTTAGAGTTTACTAATTTATCTACACCTGAATTCTTGCTGGTTTATGGGGGTGAACATTTTCTGAATGTTTATTCTGTTCCTGGCATAGTGTCCAATATCTTACATCTCTCCATCTGTACCCAGTTTACAAATAGGGATATAAATTCAGAAAGCTTGGTGTCTTACCCAAGGTGGTAACCTTCAGATCCCAGAGCTACACCCTTTTCTGTTGAACTCTAATTCCTAAAGCTGGCCTTCACCAGGGAATTCCAAGCCAGGCCCAGAGCCAGGCTTAGGATAGTGTGCTTGGTTCTGTTTTTCCTGGGGTGTAAGGCTAAGATGTAGGGGTGGTTAGGCCTCCCAGGGGGCCCAGCCTTTACCCATTTTCCTTTTCTCTCCTAGTTATCACCGTTGTGAGTTCAAGATCCCAATAGCCATAAAGAAAGGTGAGTACTGAGTGTCCTCAGGATAAGAAAAGGCTTTTGGGGTCAGTCCCTCACAATTAGAAGGGACAAGTGATCCAAGTAGAGAGGATGGTAACAGGTGGTTAATGTAGTCTTGGCCCATCTGATTCTGCCCATAGCCTCGACTCCTCTGGGCTAAGCCCTCTGTATAGGGGGGAGAGAGGGAGGGAAGGCTACAGTGGTTGGTCTGTAGTCTCGTGGAGGCCTTCCAGGTCTTTTCCTGTAACTGGAGTGCTGGTCTCTGGAAGAGAGTTTCCTAGCTACAATGATCATCCGGGTACTCCCATCCCAGCCTTGTAATTGTTGTCCACTGTTGGTTGGTATAGTTGACCTCCCTTCAACCCTCAATTTTCTTGCATCAGGAATAAAACAGTCTGTCTCTCCTCCCTCCATACTCCAATCCCAGTGCAAAGGTTGGCCAGATCTGGATTCTGCCTAGGGCTAAGTCACATGTGGGCTGGGCCAGCTACCAACCACTCTGTATTATTCTCTTTTCAGAAAATGCAGATGGTCAGACAGAAACATGCACAACCTATAGCAAGGTGAGCTCCTATTTTCCCACCTGATGCAGCCTGAAATGAGGTGGTCGTGAACATGCTAGCAGTCGGGGGCCCATGTTCTCTGGGCCTGTCATTGTTAAGGCCCTGCTAACCCCCTGCCACCTCCATCCCTCTTGCAGTGGGACAACATCCAGGAGCTATTGGGTCACCCTGTGGAGAAGCCTGTTGTCCTTCACAGGTGAGTGTGCGAGGTTACTGTCTCTGGCCACCCTGTCAGAAGGCCCAGGGAAGCCTAGCAGTGGATATTGCTTAGAAATAAATTAGAGACATGTGCCTACTTCCTTCCCCAACTCTGTGCATTCATACAAGGCCTTCTTTTGCGTGTTTGTCTGTACCAGAGAGGTTGCCTAATGGGAATAGCTTCTCCCCTCCTTCACCTGCCTACAGATATGAGAGCTTTTTCATCCCTAGTTTTTCAGAAAGGGAGGCAGTCATGACCAACTGCCCTAGGATCTCATTATTTCCATCAAAGCTGCTACTGGCCATAATCCACAGCCCAACTCAGTACCTGATTGTCACGTTGCCTGAGGCTCTCTGCCTCCTGACTTCACAACTGAGTTCATTTCCATAGTAACTTTCTGTGCCATGTTAGGCTGAGTGAGGTCAATTGCTATCCCTAAGACCCCAAGGGCCTGTGTGGGACTTACAGACCACTTGCCAATCGCCCCCACTCCCAAAAGGGACTGCTGCCTGGCCTTGGCCTGCCCCTCTAATTCTGGCTTCCCCGGCCTCAGGTCCTCCTCCCCAAACAACACCAATCCATTTGGCTCCACATTCTGCTTTGGTCTTCAGCGGATGATCTTTGAGGTAAGCCCTGGGGCTGGGGCCAGTGTCTGGGGGAGGCAAGTCATGGAGAGAGATCGGGGAGGGCCTGATGGGGCAGGATAACTCTTCCCAAACCACTCTGCTGAGGACTTAGCCTCTCCAGTCTAACAGTGAGGGTCCAGAAATTACGTTAGAGAAATTCAGGCCAGGTAAGCTAAAGCAGTGCTCTGGATCCAGTAAGATGAGAGAGAATGGGAATCCCAGTACCTAAGACCAGTACATCGGGGAAAGGAACCACAGGGCGAATGGGGCTCAAGTGGCTATAGAGGCCCCATCGGCCCGGGAGAAGAGTGGGCTGCCTGGTTTTCTCCTCCGATGTCATAACCTCAGCGGCCCCTGAGGAGCTCCAGGAGAGCTGGACAGATGGGTGTGGTGGAGCTCATGTATCCCGTGAGGCACAGGCAGACACCAGGGCAGAAACGATGCCTCGCGTGAGAGAAGGGATGTTGAGGGATGGCCCAGTCCTGTGCAGTTGTGTTGTACACACAACCTCCACGCCCGTGTACAAGGCCTTTCTTGGGTCCTTCCTCTGCCACCTCAGCCCCAGTGCTAATCCCACTGGCGGTGTTTGTGGGTCTGATTGCTTGCTCTGCTCCGTCCCCTTGACTTGCTGTCCTCTTCTCACATCAGGTTATGCAGAATAACCACATTGCCTCGGTGACCCTGTATGGCCCCCCCAGGCCTGGTGCCCATCTGAAAACAGCAGAGCTCCCCTAGGGACATCACCACCCATGCCCCTCTCCCCCGTGGAACTGTGTGTCACATCCTCCTCAGTGGGTCTTCATGTGCCACCTGTGGGTTTGCTTGGACACCTTGCCAGTGTTGAAGGGCTGTTGTGATGTTCTGAGATGAGGCTCAGGCTGGGTGCTCTGCCATGAGATGAGAGACCCAGATATTCTTCTGTCCGTCCTCAGCCTGCTGGTGCCAACAGGGGACACAGACTGCAAAGAGAAGCACAAACTCTGAGCCTTGATACCTGAACCCAGGAGCTTTTGGCTAACACTTATGGAGGCAGGGTTCTGTCTCCTCTATCCCACACATATTGGAAAACTTGGGACTCTGTGGCTGAGGACGCAGGCACCCAGGACGAGGACAAGGCCCTGCATTTGGCCCAACATTGCCACATGACCCTTAAGGCAAGCAGGTAGCACATCCATAGGACTTGGTTGCAACTTTTGCACTACATCCACTTTAGTTACTTGAGCTGGCTGTTGCCAAGGTGGCCCATCTGCCCTTCCTTGTTCCTTTCTTGCACGTGATCCCTGCCAGGCTCAGTAGGCACACCCAACTGGTTGAAACACAGCTTTCTTCCATCCAGGTACGTGCCCAGGCCTGGTTCCCATCCTTCTTGGAACCAGCCTTCAACGTTGCCTCTGCCCCGCTATGCCCCAACCTGGCTGGCAGGGTTGCATGTTTCCATCCTTTTGCCTCTTTTATTTAATGCCAAAGTTTTAGCCAAAGACATCTTCCTCCTTTGTTGTGTTTCAGCATTCTGTTCTGCACTGTGGGCTGGCTCCCCTGCCCCAATCCTGGGCAGTGTCCCCTGGCTGGGCCCATTCACGGCTCAAGGCTTCTGGGGGACTCAAGGAGGGCTGAGCTGTTCAGCCTCTTCATGGGTCTTGCTAAGGAAAGTAGCAAATGTGCTTTAAAAAAAATTAACCTTTTGAAAAGAATTGAGAAGAGAAATGTATAATTTTATCCCAATTTTAATATTTTGGTCTAGCAACTTGTGATACATAGATGACAATTTTGTGAGTTTTTCAAATGTGTGTACAGATTTTTGTAAATATGACTTTTGTAATTAACTCATGTACAGCCTCATCCTGTATAGTTTAACGATGAATGTGCAGGGGACCTGCCCCAGGTTCCTGTATGATTCCTGGGCCTACATCCAGGCTTGTGTGGCGTTCTCATGACTTTGTGACTGACTGGTGTCTTCCCATTTGGACTGTAGCCTGGCCAGAGACACCACCCCCACCCCCACTCCACACATCCCCACTATTGGGTCAGCCAGGACTGATCTCATCCTCCTGGAATGGGGGAACCTTCCTCATGTCCTGCCCACACCTCCCCAATAAAGACCTATGCCCTCAGCAGTGGCTCACCACGTGCTGCTGCTGGGATGTTTGTACTAAAATAAGTGTGGAGTCGCTGACTTTTTCTTTTTCTTTTTTAGAATGCGGGAAAATGTGTAGTGGAAAATGTAGTTAGAAGAGGTTCCTTGGCTCCTCTGAAGGGCAATGCAGCCTCAGGAGATTGCCCTCGTAGTGTGGGTATAGGTTCTTGTGCCCGGGGTAGTTGAGGGGGGAAAGACTTAGTTGTCCCTTGATCCCTGCTGTTGCAACCCAACCAGGGCCCAGGAAGGGGGTGTCTCCTCAAAAGGAGATCTGAAGACCTTGACAAGGCTGGAGATACAATTTGGAGGGACAGACTGGAAGCAAAATGCCTACTTTCCGGTTGAGTGTTAAGAGAATGTCTGCCAGTTCCATGAAGGCTGAAGTCGGTCCCCACACCTCCTTGTGGGACCTAGCTGTGAGAAAGGCCTGTGTGTGCATCCTCCTCAGGGTGTGAGCCCAAGATGTGTGGTCAGAGTCCATGAGTCCCTGCCAGTTCCCCGTGCGCGCGCACATACACACACATCCCACCACCCCCCCTTACCCCTCAAAGGTTTGTCATTAGATGGTTCCAGATCAGCTCCCGAGTAGGGAGATCTGAATGAGGGGGGCTTGGGGCTGTGACAGCTTACTATGGGCCCCACTGGAAGGGGCCAGCGGCTACAGGCCGCCGGTGCGCACAGGCCGGCCCAGGCGACCCGTGCAGTAGGTGCCACATGAGCCAGATGTCCGAGGCCGACAGTCCATGCACCACCACTAGCTCACGGTAAAAGCAGGGGTCAAAGGTGCGCAGGTGCGGCGCCGCCGAGGGCTGGGCTATGCCAAAGGTGCGGAACGCGGGATGGGGCTCAGGCGTGAGCCGCAGGCGCTGCAGACACATCCCCAGAAAGACATCGTCTATGGGGAAGAGCTCGACCTGGGCGCAGGCGCCCGCCAGGCGGCGCAGCGTGGCCCCCGAAAGCACGAAGCCGCCCCCGCCCGCGTAGGCCGGGTAGGCGGGCAGGCCGTACACGGACTCGGGGATGTAGTACTTGCTGGCCCGCGCCCGGATCGGCCGCGCCTGGACGATCACGTCGCCCACCAGCAGGTCCCGCGCCGGGTCCCGCGCCGCCAGGAACTCCAGCAGGTTCCCCACGTGCATGAACACGTCGGCGTCGCCCTTAAAAACGAAGCGCACGTCGGGGCAGTAGGCCGAGGCCCAGGCCAGGAAGTGGATCTCCTTGAGCGTCAGGTTGAAGAACGTGTCGTCGAAGGCCCAGAGCAGGATGTCCGCGTAGGTGCGGCTCTCGGCGCGCAGCAGGGCGCGCCACCGCGCCGGTGACCCTGCCCCCTCCGCTCCCGCGGGGTCCGAGCCCCCGGCGCCCCGGGGCACGCCCAGCAGGAACACGCGGCGCACGAGCGCCCCTCGCACGCGGCCCTCGGCCCCCCACGTCTGGCGCACGGCCTGCCGCCGCTCGAAGTCCGCCGCCACCGACTTGACGGCGATGAGCAGGTCGGGCGCGCCGCCGCGGCACTTGCGCGGCTGGTTGATGAGCAGCGGGAAGCGCCGTTGGTCCTTGGCGCGCAGGTAGCGGCGGAAGTCAAAGGGCCCCGTGGGGGTGGGCGGCTCCGGCGTGTCCTCCTCGTAGACGTGCGGCGCCGGGCCCGCGCCGGGGGCCTGGAACACGCGGAGCCGGGGCGGCGTGGGCCCCCGCGCGGCCCGGCCCTGCGCCCGCGGCGCCCTGGTGGTGGGGGCCCGGCCGTCGCGCTGCGCATAGAGCAGGAGGCTGAGGGCGGCGCTGAGGAGGAGCGTGAGCAGCGCGTCCCCGCGTAGGCGCAGCCTCCGCCTCATGTCCGCGTGCCCGCCGCCCGCGCCCCCTGCGGAGAGACTCGGTCAGGGTTCCGGGCCCCGCGCGCCCCCGAGGGGCGAGGGGCGAGGGGCGCGGGAGGCCACCCGCCGAGGTTCCCCAACTACCGGCGGCGGTTCATCCCCCTCCTCTGGGCTCCGTTACTCCTCCTCTCATCTCTCTCCCCCCCAACCCACCCAGCCCCTCCCCGAAAGGGCAAGGAATCTTACAGGCAGCCAGCTCCCCCCTCCCCTCAACCTCAGCCCCGGACGGTGCTCCGAGGCCGAGCAGCGAGGGAGAAAACGGGGAGCCTCAGCCCCAGCCCCACCCGCCGGCCCTGCGCCGAGGCCAAATCCCTTTCGCTCCTCTCCGCTCACCACGTCGGTCCTTGCGATCCGGACACTCACACTGTGGCTTGGCCCTTGGGAGCGGCGGGGCTTTGGGGGGTCAGCGCGGGGTCCCCAGGGCGGCCATGGACCCGCCAGGGCCAGCTGCAGCGTTGGCAGGAAGGAGGGGGCCGGGGCTGCGACCACGTGACCCCCTCCAGCTGTGCGCGCGGACAGCTGGAGCTGAGCTCCACCCAGGCGACTCCGGGAGGGAGCGCCGTCTCCCAGCGGGGACGCGTCTCGGAGAGGGATCCTAACGGGCAAGTCTTTCTGAGAATCCCCGGAGGAGAAGTGGGTTCTGGTCTGGAGGCAGGCGCCCCAAATGTGCTTTTCAGGGAGCGGGCGGGCGGGCGGGAAAAGCAGCCTCGGGTTTTTGGGCATTCAGTCCAGGGCTCCTTCCTCTGTCCTCCCTTGCCTCTCTCTCTCCATCCATCCTCCAACACATGGCCTCTGAAGGGACAGACTGAAGTGCTCACCTGTGAAATGAATTTGTTAAAAACAGGCCAACCCTGTTTTGTTTTTAACCCATTAATTTCACAGGTGAGCACTTAAGTCTGTCTCTTCCCAGGCCATTCTGAGCCCCCAGGTCCCTAATGCCCCAGGCCAGCATAACCTCCAGGTAGGAATATCCAAGCGGGGGCCACTGCGGGCGGGTTGGGAATTCCTGAAGTAGGCCAGGGAGCAAAGGGTTTGGTCTGGGGCCCAGGTGGGCAGAGAGGCACTGAGGAGATGGAGGGCCCAGTCCTTGCCCAGCTCTGCTGCCAGCTCCCTCCTTCCTGGAACTCAGACTCAGAGGAGCCTGGAGCAGAGAGTCCTCCTCATCCCGCTCCAGAGGCTGACCACAGGCTATGGGAACCGGCACCAGCACCCAGCGCCAGCCTCCTCCCTATGGCTCTGCCTGCTCCTGACCACTCACCACCCATGTTCTCCCTTCAAAAGCAAACCCTCCCTCCTGAGCCTCTTTCCTGCTCACACACCTCTCAGGTGTCTGCTATTCTGGTTCTTCTTCCGCCTCACCGCCCGGCCCCCCTGCGATCGGGCTTCAGGCTGTACCCACCGTCTGCTAGAAATGCCTCCCACCCAGGAGCCTTTTCCTCCACTGATCTGCAGCCTCCGTCACTGCAGGTGGCCATTCCCCTGGCTTCCCACTCCAGTTTTTCTCTTTGCTGTTTGGGCCGCTTCTTTTCTGGTCGGTGTCTCGTCCTTCAGGACCTCCCCGCCCCCCATCCAGCCACCCCACCCACTCCGCTCTGTCCACTGGTGCATCTCTAGCCTTGACCGTCTGCTGAACTCAAAACTGAAGATCCAGCTGTCCTTAGACCCTCCCTGGGTGTCCTACAGGAGTATCCCACCCACCTTGTTCCAGAGCAAGCACCTCCAGGCCCCCCGCATCTCAGCAGAAGCCTCACCTTTAATCCAACTGCAAAGCAGAAACGGGTCCTCTCTCACCTCACTCCTTACCCACTATCACCAGGTCTGTTATCCTTTGTCCAAAACAACTCTGTGTTTGTCCCTTCCCTCCATCTCTGCTACTACTGTTCCAGCCTGGGCCCCTCTCTCTCTCTCTCTCTCTCCTCTCCTCTCCTCTCTCCTCTCTCCTCTCTCCTCTCTCTCTCTCCATCCTCACCAGCTACCCAGCCTCTATTCCTGAAACCCTTTAAAGGCTTCTCACTGACTGACTTCGGGATAAAATCCAAACTCTGTAAATTATGGCTTCCCAGACTCCACGCTATCTACCTCCCCCAATCACCAGCCCGTCTGCAAATCCACCCACCCCTAGATCCAACCACTCAAACTTTCTGTTCTAACATCTTTCCTCCCCCAGGACATTGCCATTCTCTTCCCCGCCCCCACCATAACCCTTCCTTATTCACACTTCTCTCTCTCCCAGGCAGCCTAAGCCCTAATCTGGGTTAGGCCCCTGCTCAGTGCCTGTTCTTTTCACATCAAGAAACAGGTACCATGCCCTGGCTGGGCAGCTCAGTGGATAGAGTGTCAGCCTGCAGACTGAAGAAACAGGTACCATGCCCTGGGTAGCTCAGTGGATAGAGTGTTGGCCTGCAGAGTGAAGAAACAGGTACCATGCCCTGGCTGGCAGCTCAGTTGATGAGAATGTGATCCCACGAAGCCAAGGCTGCAGGCTCCATCCTTAGGGCCCACACAAGAAGCAACCAAGGAATGCATAAGTGGGTGGACCAACAAACTGATGTTTCTCTCTCTTCCTTCCTCTCTTTCTCTCAAATCAAAAACAAATATTAAAAAGGAAAAAAGAGAAACAGGTAACATTTTATTACTGTTGCTTAATACTTGGGGAGTCCCATACTGAGTGTGAACTGGGAGCAGGTTCCTCCGTCTTGTTCACCAAAGCATTGGTAGCACCCAGGATGATGCCTGAAACACGGCAGGTGCCTAACGAGTGACTGTGCGATGAGAGAGGAGGTAAGGGCCGGCTCCTTGTGGGACAGGTGAGGTGAGGCCCACCTCTGCAGCAGAGCACCCCCACACTCTGTCCCCATCATAGTATCTGGGCAAAGTCCCCAACGGCACCCAGCAGGCATGGTGGGTGCCCGCCTGGCTCCTGGAGAGGCAGTCCGTTCTGCCCCGAAGCAGCTCCACTAAGGAGGCTTGCAGGTCCTGTGGATGGACAGGGCAGCCGTAGCAGCAAGAAGGGACCCTCGAGTCATCCGAGTGCTCCAAACCCTGGCGCCGGACTAGGCCAGGGCGCCGTCAGGGTTCGCCAGGCCCAGCACGTCCTCCGCCACGCTGGTGAGCTCGTTCTCCACGAGCGCCTCCACCAGGCGCTGCAGCGTGGCGCGCCGGCCCTCGGCCTGCACGAAGCGCCTCAGCAGCTGGAAGGCTTGCTCGTACAGCCCCTCGCGCTCGTACTCGTAGGCCAGGGAGTCGAGCACCGGGTCCCTCAGCGCGCGACAGCCGCGCTGCAGGGAGCGCCCCACCTTTCGCCATTTGAGGCCCACGGAGCGCGCAAACGCCTGCTGGTCCTGCAGGTTGAGCGGCCGGTTCACTGCGGGGAGGAGAGGAGTGGAGAGTGGAGTGAGCTGGGCGCGGGGGCACGCCGATACCCTTTCCATTCCCGCCCGGCCATTCCCAGGTGACCCTGTCTCTCCAAGCGCGCCTCACCTATGGGCTGGCCCTGGAACATGAAAGTCTGTCCTGATGGCGGCGGCGGTGGCTTCTCCGGCGGAGATGGGGCCGGGGACGGCAAAGGGGCTGGAGGTGCCTCGCCGTGGCCACCCCCCGGGCCCCCTGAGCCAAAAGTCAGATTCCGGAGCGCATCCTCCAGCTCGGCGAGCTCCTCGTCCCGGAGCCGGTCAGGCTAGGGAGAGGAGTGCTGCGTCGGTGTGTGTGTGGGGTGGGGGTCTTAGCCACGGACCCCTGCCCCACCTCCGCGCCCAGTCCCGCCGCCGCCGCCGCACCTTCTGGGCAAAGATGCAGCTCAGGCAGTGCTCCTCCTCGGCCAGCGAGGCGTCCAGCCGCTCCTCGCCGGCGCGCAGCTCCAGCCGCAGCGGCACCGAGTGCAGCGCGAGCGACGCGGCCAAGAGGCCCTCCAGCGCGGCGCGCAGCGCCCCCTCGCGGTAGGCGCGGAGGAAGCGGCCGCAGGGCTGGCGCCCGCAGAAACGCAGCTGCACGATCAGCTGCGGGTCGCTGCGGTGGATCTTGAGCATCTGCAGCTCGTCGGGGCTCCCGCTCTCTGCGGAGGCGAGCAGTCAGGCGCCAGAGGAGTCCCCAACCGGACCCGTTCTCCCAGCAGTCGGAGGAGGGGGTGAAGCCCTTCCCTGACCCCCCAGACCTAGCTAGGAGCACGGGTCACCCCGGAGCTCCCAGGAGGAAAACAAATGCCAGAATGAAGGCCAGGACCTATTGCAGCGGGTGAGTACCCTCCGAGCCCCATCTCTGGAGCCCCAAATTAAGGTGGGCAAAAGGGATGTGAGGAGAGATTTGGTAGCACAGGAAGTGGGGGTGGGGGGGCGAATGCCCTGGGCAGCCAAGCCATCTGGGTAGAGGGCCGGCGGGGCAGGGAAGCAGTGGGAGGTATCAGATCTTAGGCCTCCACCAAGTCCGGCTCCTGCTGCCCCAGAGTGGGATCCCCCCCCAACCAGGCTCAGTCTCCTGTCGCCTCTGCCCTGAGATGGGAAAGGGGAGCCCCCGGAAGGCAGTTACTGGGAAGGGGCTGGGGGCAAGGAGTGCTGCAGTGAGAGAGGAAAAGAGGAGAGAGATGTGTGCCATTAGTAGAAAGCAGTGATCTGGCTGGTTGGGGGGAGCGGAGGACGTTAGTGCACATACAGGTAGATCATACGCAGACACGAAGATTAGCCATCTACATCCAAGGGCGCGTATGGGTAGCAAAGAAGACAGCCTAACCGGTCCAACCCTTGCCATCAGATCTCTTCCCTCCTGGTGGTTAGGCACATGCCCACAGAGCCGAACAAATTTGGGGGTCTCAGCCCCTGGCCCCGCCCACAAAAAAGCCTCCCCCCTTTCTCACCAAATGACTCGGTCACGCACCTGCCAAGGCAGCCCGAAGAGCCCTGTACACCGCCACCTTCCGCTGCGGCTGAGCGTAAGCGTCGGACAGGACCACCTTGTCCAGCGAGGACTCCACGAACAGGTACGCACTGCCCACCCACTCCTCCAGCCCGTTGGGCCCAGCCGCCATCTCGCCGCCTCCTGGAGGTGCAGAGAGGCATCCGGGTCACCCCAAAACCAGCCCCGGAGGCAACCCATCCAGTTCCACGTGGCCCAGTGGTTCCCCATCCAGTTGGCACGCTTGTTCGTCATCTCACAGGAAGGCCCCAGCTTGCAGTGAGGACTGTCCCTCCCTCCACTGCCTTCTCAGAAGAAGAGCCCTTGGTCACAGGAGCGAGAGGGGAAAGGTACCCTCCTGCCCTGGAGGGCAGAGAAGTGATGCCTTTTCCTCAGACCCACTGCCTCTCTTACCAAAGCTGCCCGAGACATCTTCATCCTGGAGGTGCCCAGGCCACACAGCCAACCGGACCCACGTCCTCGTCTGCCCTCAGCTTAAAGGTGAGCTCCCAAGACCCCTGCGGTCCTCATGCTTAGGACCCCCGCCCCCTCCCCACCACAGCGGTGTTCGCACCTGCATTCCTAACTACCCGTTCCGACCTCACTTCAAAGGAGGCAGATAGTTTGGCCTGCCCAGATTCCTTTCCCCGATCCTGATGGACTTTGGGGGGCCTTCTCGCTCCCCTTGAATCCATGTGCCTGTTGGGAGGGCTAACCCCACTCCCAAGATCCAGGTGTGGGCATGTGAAACAGGTCTGGCCAACCTGCACATTCCATTCACCTTTCTAAAATGGTTAGTTCCGGCCGAAGCTGGTTTGGCTCAGTGGATAGAGCGCCGGCCTGCGGACTGAAAGGTCCCAGGTTCGATTTCGGTCAAGGGCATGTACCTTTGTCGCAGGCAAATCTCCAGTAGGGGGCGTGCAAGAGGTGGCTGATGGATGTTCCTAACTATCCCTCTCCCTTCCTCTCTGTAAAAAATCAATAAAATATATTTAAAAATAAAATAGCCGAAACCGGTTTGGCTCAGTGGAGAGAGTGTCGGCCTGGAGACTGAAAGGTCCCAGGTTCGATTCCGGTCAAGGGCACGTACCTCGGTTGCGAGCACATCCCCAGTGGGGGGCATGCAGGAGGCAGCTGATCGATGTCTCTCTCATCGATGTTTCTGGCTCTCTATCCCTTTCCCTTCCTCTCTGTGAAAACTCAATAAAATATATATTTTTTTAAAAAAGCAAAAAAAATAGCCGAAACCGGTTTGATTCAGTGGATAGAGCATCGGCCTGGGGTCTGAAAAGTCCCAGGTTCGATTCCGGTCAAGGGCGGGCATGTACCTTGGTTGCAGGCACATCCCCAGTAGGGGGCGTGCAGGAGACAGCTGATTGATGTTTCTCTCTCTCATCGATGTTTCTAACTCTCTATCCCTCTCCCTTCCTCTCTGTAAAATAAATAAAATAAAAAACAAAAACGGGGTGAATCTCTGTAGGTGACAAGTGAGGCCAGGTAGGGAGACAGGTGGGAAGCCCTGGGGGATGGGGAGTGGGTGGGGGGGAGAAGAGTGTAAAAACCTACCCTGGAAACGTCTGCTCTTTCATGTTTCCTTAGCCCCTGACTTGAAGGTACAGACCCCATGGATGGATGTGGTCACCCCACCACCACCAAGTGGTGGAGGGGGCAGTGGCAGGACAAACCAGCGTCTGCCCAGCAGGCTTCCAGGGGAGGAGGGGGCACTAGAGACCTGGAGGAGGGGGTGCTCCATCACACTCGCTAGGACCGGACAGATGGGGGAAGTCCAACAGGTCTGCCTCCGCCTCGGGAAGCCCCAAGCCTCACCCGCCGGGAGCCTGCCTCCCTTTGGGCCGGGCCGGGCCGGTTCCCGGAAACGCTACGCTGGCCCGAGACTGAGTGACACGTGGGTACCGACTCCAGAAAACACCCCTCTGCAACCAGGGGCCATCGCCCCATTAACACACCCTAACCGTGGGGGCGGGGATGGGGGGGAGCAGCCCTATGTCTGGCCGGGTGCGGGGCAGCAGCCTGCGGGCGTGGGCCCCCAGAGGACCGGAAGCCCGCGACTCCTCGCAGGCAGGCAGGCTGGCAGGCAGGCGCGCCCCCTACTCAGCTGCACCCCTGCACCCCCGCACCCCTCCGGAGCCCTGCAGGGGAGCTCCCCAGCCTCCCACCAGCCCACCCTCCTGGTTGGGGCGGGGCAAAGGGTCTTTGCTCACAGATTCGTTCAAAACCAGCTCCGCCTTCTCCCCTACGGCCTCTCGAAAGGCCCCTACCTGGGACAGGGCACCTGGGTGGGGGGCCACGGTGGGGACCCCTTTTCCTTGCCTCCCCCGTAAGCAGCCCCATCGGCCGCCGCTACCGCCTGGCCGGGGCAGCGGTGGGTGACAACCTCACCGCCTCCACGATCCGGCGCCAGGACCCGCCTCTGCTCCCGCCGGCACCGCGGAGCCCACCCCCCTGTGCACGCACCTGGCCCCCGGGCCCGGCCTGGGCTCCCACGCCAGCGCCCTGGGCTGCGCTGCTTCCGGGTGTGCGCCGAGCGCAGGGGCGGCGCCCCGGCTCCGGCCGCCGCGTCCGCCCGGCGTCCCGCCCCCCGGGCTCCCGCGGCCCCCGCCAGCCCCCGGCTCTCCGGCGCGAGGCCCCCGCGTCTGTGCACAGCCCGCCCGGTGCACAAAGCAGGTAAGACACCGGCGCCCCAGGTTAGACGGCAGGAGACCTGCCCGCGGCCAGGGACTTGGGGGACCCGTGGCTCTAACCGGACCGCAGGGCTCCAGGGCGAGAGATTTGCCCCGCTTCCTCCGGCGGGAAACGGACGGATCAGCAAAGGGACGTGCCCTGGGGGACCCGAATTTTCTGGGTGCTTTCTGGCGGAGAGAGCTCCATGGTCTCTGATCTCTGCTGCTCCCGGACACTCGAGACACCGGGGTGCCCGTGGGTCCCAGGTTGAAGCCTGAATTTGCAGGGGGATCTGAGCTTCCAGGATCTCTGAGCTTCCAGGACACACGTGCAAATCCCCGCAGGAAGCGTGAGTCTGGAACATACGGGGGAAATCGCGGTGTGAAACGTTGTGTCTTGGAAACCTTCAAGCGCCTTCACATACACAACCGGTCCCTGAAAGGAGGATGCGCACACTTTCCAGCCACGCGCGCCCGCCAAAGGCCGCGCTCCGCGGGGCTGGGTCTGCGCAATCTCAGCAGAGTCCGGGAGCCTGGGCTGCTCTGGGCTCCGGGCCGCGGGACTTGAACCCCGAGCCCCCACGCTTCCCCTCCGCTATACTTTCTGATGGGAAGCACCCCTGACGCCTTCCCCGAGCGCGGAGGAAGGGAGCGGGCATTCCCCGCTCTAGGCGGACTCAGCGGGGCCCCACCCTCTCCTCCGCTTCCTGATTGGCCAGGGCCCCTGTCAATTATAAATCTTGGCTGATGCTCCCGCCCTATTAACCCTATTGTCGCTCTCTAGGGACCCTGGAGGCTAGTAAGGGAGGCGTTTGTTTATGTACTTGGGACCAGTGGAGTTCACGGGCGCTTGTTGAAATTCAGATTCCTGGGTCTTACTCTTTCCAGAGAGTCTGATTTAGGGGGTGGGGCCGCGGAGTCTGTATTCTGGGCCCCTCGCAGTCTGAGAAGCCCTCATTTCAATGGCCCTCCAGGTGGGGCTTGAGCCCAGTCCTTCCCTAATACTGAGGGCCCAGGCTGGGAAGGAAGCAGTTCAGTGACCCTCCCGGAGACTGGTCTGGGCAGCTCTGAGTGTCATGTACAGCGAGGCAGGGGAGGGGAGGTGGGCTCTCTGAGCTGGGAGGGGAGGAACAGGTTGCTCAGAGTCAGCGCCTATGCAGTCGCCTTCCACCTTCTCTAGGAAAGACGTTAGTGACCGGGAGGGGGATCAGATAGCATTGTGTAAAACCAGGGCACGGGGACTTGATCAACTTGGTGCACAGGTCCTGCTTGCTTTCCTTTTAATGCTGTATAAAATGGGGATTTTTCCCCCCAATAAGTGATAGAGAATCAGATGTTCTCTCTTTCCCTTCTAAATGAGCAAATAAGTAAATGAGCAAAGAAATCAGAAACCCTTCAGCACCTGGGGCTGACTTCCTGAGTGTGAGACCTGTGCAGAGTAGCACAGGGCCGGGTGCTTGGTTTAATGACTTGGTTAAGTGCTAGCTTGAAGTTTGTTTGTTTTTTTAATTGATTTTTTTTTTACAGAGAGGAAGGGAGAGGGGATTGAGAGTCAGAAACATCGTTGAGAGACATCGATCAGCCGCCTCCTGCACGCCCACTACTGGGGATGTGCCCGCAACCAGGATACATGCCCTTGACCAGAATCGAACCTGGGACCCTTCAGTCCGCAGGCTTACGCTCTATCCACTGAGCCAAACCGGTTGCGGCTGAAGTTCTTAAAAATGTTTTGAACGAGCACTGCATTTTCACGTTGCACTGGGTTCCACGGACTGTGTATTAGCTCCTGGGCCACAAGTATTTCCCTCCACACTCTGGCCTTCCGGGGGCCCAGGGACATCCTTCTCTCTCTCCAAGCCCCAGCTGCTGGGAGCCTCCGAGCCCCCACCCCCGCCAGCAATGGCTGAGCCTGGAGAGCAACTGCCGGAGGAGGTGCTGGCGCTCGTCTTCCGCCACCTGTCCCCGCGGGACCGCGCCGCCGCCGCCAGAGTCTGCAGAGCCTGGGCCGCCGCCGCCGTGTGCAGCGCTGTGTGGCACGACACGCACATCAGGTGAGCCCCTTCTCCCCGCTTCCTCCCGCCACCTTCCCGTCTTCTCCTCTCTCCGGGGATCCGGGAGAGTGAGTGACTCCCTATATTAAAAAGAGTCATCATTACTAACGTTTGTTGACTGCCTGCTAGGTGCCATTGTTAAAAGTGCCTTACATCTATTAAACAATAGATAGTATTAGTACCTCCATTGCACAGATAGAAAATTGAGGCAGAAAGAGTTCAACACTTCCTGCGAGCCACTCAGCTAGAGGGGTAGCGGAAGCGGGATGTGGACATGGCTATGCATGTCTCCTGCGAGACCACCGCAGCTCCTAAAACCCTAGCTCTCCTTGCCAGTGTCAGCTTCTCTCAGATGCATCTTAAGTCTTCTAAAGCAGCGGTTCTCAACCTGTGGGTCACGACCCCTTTGGGGGTCCAATGACCCTTTCACAGGGGTCGCCTAAGACCATCGGAAAATGCAGATATGTACATCACGATGCATCACAGTAGCAATATTTCATGGTTGGGGGGGTCACCACCCCATGAGGAACTGTATGCAAGGGTCGAGGCCTTAGGAAGGTTGAGAACCACTGAATCTAAAGGGATACGGTGAGAGTTTCCTTCCAGCATTAGCGGCTACTTTGGGGTAACCAGGCATGGTCGGGTCAGGGAGGCCTGTGGGTAGGGAGCAGAAGGGGGTGGTAGTTGGAACCAGGCTGAGGGATGGGTAAGAGGCCTCTTTTCTGCTCTCGGGGACACCCCCCCCATACTTTTTCTCCACCCCTCTAACCCCCCAAGTTGCTACTGTGAGCAAGAAGGCACGCTGCCACCCTGTCTGTCATCCTGCCTGGACCACATCCGCAACCTGCGGCTGGAGTTTGAGCCATCGAAGGAGGCGAGCCGCCGGGCGGCCACGCAGCTGCTGAGCGCCCTGGCCGGCCGGAGCCCCGGGCTGCGAGGCCTGCGCCTGGAGTGCCGCGGGGAGAAGCCGCTCTTCGACGCGGGCCGCGACGTGCTGGACGCCGTGTGCGCCATCTGCCGGGCCGCTCGCGAACTGCGTCACCTCGACCTGCGGCGCTTGCCCTTCACTCTGGACGACGCCCTGGTGCTGCGGGCGGCCCGCGGCTGCCCCGAGCTCCGCAGCCTCTTCCTGGACAACGGCACGCTGGTGGGCAGCGTGGGGCCGGGCTCCGTGCTCGAGCTGCTGGAGGCCTGCCCGCGCCTGGGCACCCTGGGCCTGCACCTGGCCAGCCTGTCGCACGCCGCCCTGGAGGTGCTGGCGGCGCCGGGCCGCGCGCCCTTCGCCCTGCTGGCCCTGCGGTGCGCCTGCCCGGAGGACACCCGCGCCCCGCCGCTGCCCAACGAAGCCTGGGCCGGGCTGCGCCGCCGCCACCCGCGCCTGGCGGTGGAGGTGGAGCTGGAGCCGGCCATGCCCGCGGAGAGCGTGGCGCGCGTGCTGCAGCCCGCGGTGCCCGTGGCCGCGCTGCGCCTCTGCCTCTCGGGCGACAGCGCCGGGCCGGTGCGCTTCGCGGCGCGGCACTACGCCGCCACCCTGCGCGCGCTCGAGGTGCGCGCCGCCGCCTCGGCCGAGCTGGACGCGGCGCTCGAGCTGCTGGCGGAGCGCTGCCCGGGCCTGCGCGAGGTGCACTGCTTCTGCGTGGTGCGACCCTCCGTCCTGCGCGCCTTCCTCGCGCACTGCCCGCGCCTGCGCAGCTACACGCTCAAGCTCACGCGGGAGCCCCATCCCTGGCGGCCCACGCGGGTGGAGTGAGCGGGGGCCAGCCCTCTCCCGCCCCTGCCCCGAGCGGGCGGGCGAGCGGGCGGGCGGGCGGCCTCTCGGGTGCCGGATGGATCTGCCCGGGAGAGGGCCAGCGAGCGGCTCACCTGCGCCTTCAGGACTCTGTTGCCACTTGTGCCTCGCGAGGATTTGGGGGGAGGGGGTGCCCTGTGTCCACTCAGTGCTCTCCACATCTGCAGGTGGCCCCCGATGTGCCCGGGGTCCTGGGATCCCCCTCTTCCAACCTCCCTCCTCTGAGAATGCTGCCCCAGCTTCGCTACCCCCTCTCCTCTTCTCCCCTCTCCCCCCGGGGTGTGGGGTGTGTGTGTGGGGAGGGCATAAGGCCAGGCCGAGCCTCAGGGAGGGGTAAGTGTGAAATAAACAAATCCCCCAGCTCTTGTGCGTCCCGTGAAAGACCCGGTGGGCTCTGGAGGGGGCGAGGCGGCAGGGGTCCTGCAGAGGTCGGAGGAGGACGGGAGAGATGGAGGCCTCCAGGTCCCGTTGTCCTGAAACAGCTGCGGGAGGCAGGGGTGCGGCAAAGCCCCGGGACTCCGGAGGGGGCGGTGTCCGCCTCTCCGCCTCCCTCCCCGCCTCTCTGGCCGCTGGGGCTTCGCTGTGCCCCGGGCCTTCGCGTTCCAGGACTCCCCCGGCGCGCACCGGGCTGCGCGCAGGCTGTTTCTCCCGCAGAAAAAGGGGAGACAGAGCGGTTCTGAGAAGAGTGGAACTCGAACCCAGGCCCCCTCTCTCCGCACCCCGCACCCCGCACGTACCCGATCCCAGCCTGCCCTGGTTATCGGCTGGTGGGGTGGCCCCGGCCGAGCCCCGCCCCGTGGGCGCACGTGGCCCCCACCTGACCGGCGCGGGGGGCGGAGTGGGGCCGGGCGGGCGGCAAACACAGCACTTTCTGGGCTCCGACCAGACCGCGGCGGAGCGGCCGGCCGCGCGCGGAGCCCCGAGACCTCCCCATGCAGGAAGCGCTGCCCGCGGAGCCGGGCCCCGGGCCCGTGCCCGCCTTCCTCGGCAAGCTGTGGGCGCTGGTGGGCGACCCGAGCACCGACCGCCTGATCCGCTGGAGCCCGGTGAGGGCCGGGGCCCCTCCACTCCCCGGCGGCGCTCGCGGTTCCTCCGCGCCCGTGACCATCCACCCACTCCCACCCCGGCCCCGCCTGGGACGGCGCGGGCTCCTGATGCAGCGTCCGGGGCAGTTTATCTTGGAGGGGGTGTGCGCAGTGGAGGGAGGTGACCTCTGGGCGAGGCCAGGGAAGGAGCCTCCCGGAGCCTTAAAGGGTCGTTCTGGCCACTTATTCCCACACCAACCCATCAGGCGGATGGGAAGACAGAGGCAGAGAGAGAGAGGGCTGGCGCTGGGGCCAGCTCGGGGTCCCAGCACGGGTCTGGCACCGGCACCGGGCACCGTGCGGGGCTGGAACCCGGGTCCGGCCTCTGCAGCTCCTTTCTGAGAAGCACGCACGGATCGGGGTCCAGCTGGGGTGGGGTCCACTGTGATCACTCCAGGCGGGGCCTCCGGCTGGTTCTCCCCTGGCCTCCTCCCTCGTTCCTGAGGGGCAGGTGGCGTTCCCAGAGTGTGTGTGTGAGTGTGTGTGAGAGAGTGCATGTGTGCGTGTGTGTTAGTGTGTGTTAGTGTGTGTGAGTGCATGTGTGTATGTGTTAGTGTGTGTGAGTGTGTGTGTATGAGTGTGTTAGTGTGTGAGAGTGTGTATGTGAGTGTGTGAGTGCATGTGTGCATGTGTGTATATGTGTTAGTGTGTGTGAGTGTGTGTGTATGAGTGTGTTAGTGTGTGAGAGTGTGTATGTGAGTGTGTGAGTGCATGTGTGCATGTGTGTATATGTGTTAGTGTGTTAGTATGTGTGAGTGCATTGTATGTGTGAGTGTGTGAGTGTATGAGTGAATTAGTGTGTGAGAAAGTCTGTATGTGAGTGTGTTACTGTGTGTATGTGTGTTAGTGTGTGTGAGTGTATGAGTGTTAGTGTGTATGAGTGTGTTAGTGTGTGAGTGCATGTATGCATATGTGTTAGTGTGGATGTGATCGTATGTGTGTTAGTGTATGTGTGTGTATTAGTGTGTTAGTGTGTGAGAGAGTGAGTGTGAGTGCATGTGTGTATGTGTGTTAGTGTGTGTATGTGTGTTACTGTGTGAGAGAGTGTATGTGTGTGTGAGAGGGAGAGTGTGCATACGCTGGGCACCACTCACGCGTCCTCCGGCTCCGGCGGAGGCGGCCTCTCGTTGTGCAGAGCGGGACCAGCTTCCTGGTGAACGACCAGAGCCGCTTCGCCAGGGAGGTGCTGCCGCAGTACTTCAAGCACAGCAACATGGCGAGCTTCGTGCGGCAGCTCAACATGTGTGAGTGCGGGGCCGCAGCCACTGGGGAGCGGGTAGGAGGAGGGGGGAACAGGGTGCGAGGGCACCGCCGCTGAGTGGCCGCCCGCGCCGCAGACGGGTTCCGGAAGGTGGTGAGCCTCGAGCAGGGCGGCCTGCTGCGGCCCGAGCGCGACCGCGTGGAGTTCCAGCACCCGAGCTTCGTGCGCGGCCGCGAGCAGCTCCTGGAGCGCGTGCGGCGCAAGGTGGGCGGCCTGCGGGGCGGCGAGCCCGGGCGGTGGGGGTCGGGGTTCGGGGGTCGGGAGGGCGGACCCCGTTTGGCGTGACTCGGCCCCGCCCGGCCTCCCCCCTGCAGGCGCCGGCGCTGCGCGGCGAGGATGGCCGCTGGCGACCCGAGGACCTGGGGCGGCTGCTGGGCGAGGTGCACGCTCTGCGGGGAGCGCAGGAGAGCAGCGAGGCGCGGCTGCGGGAGCTCAGGCAGTATGGGGGCGGGGAGCGGGGGCGGGGAGCAGGGGGAGAGGGGGGGGTGGAGTGGGGGGGAAGGGGTGGGGGAGCGGAGAGGAGACCGAAGTTCGAGGCAGCTCCTCCCTCCCTCGGGCCTTGGCGCCTCCATCCAGACCAAACGCGCAGGGCTGGGGACTCCGTGCTCTGAGGATGGTGATCATCCGGCGGCTGGGAGCTGGGACCGGCCAGTCTGTGGCAGGGGTGACTGGGACCACTCCCGGATGCCTCAGCCCCTCCCCACCCCACCCCTTCTCCCAGGCAAAACGAGATCTTGTGGAGGGAGGTGGTGACGCTGCGGCAGAGCCAGGGCCAGCAGCACCGGGTCGTTGGCAAGGTATTCCTGTCCCCACCGACTGACTGACCTCTCTCTCCCACTCCCGCATTCTACCCCACCCCTCTGCCAGTCCTCTACCCCACCCCAAAGTGCCTTGCTAGGGTGGGGGCAGGGTCCAAAGGGTGGATTGACCCTTTGCTTCCTTTTCAGCTGATCCAGTGTCTCTTTGGGCCACTTCAGGCTGGGACCAGCAACCCGGGCGCTAAGAGAAAGCTGTGAGTGAGAAAGCCGGGGACACTCACCTGTCCCCACCCCCCACCCAGCACCTTCCCCGCCGCCTCCTCCAGAAACCCCTTCCTCAGGAATCCTCCTCCCTCTGCCCCATACCAGTCTTCCTTCTCCCCAGGCCATCTCCCCAAGACACTCCCCCCAGCTTGCAGGACTTTCCCCCTCTCTCCCCAATTTCACCCCCAAAACCTAACTCTCAGATCCCTCAGTTCCAGGACCTGATCCCCAAATTTCCACTCCAGCAGCCCCTTCCCTTTTCCCCCACAGCATCCCAACATCAGAGGGCCTGGGGTTCAAACCATGCCCCCTCCTCCCCCCCTTTCTACCCCCAAAAGGCCCCCATCCCTGGGAGGGGGGGAGCCCCTTCTGCCTTCAGCATGTGACTGATGCCCTGGCAACAGGCCTCCGCTTTGCTGACTTGGCTGCTGGGGCCTGAGGGAGGGCGGCGGGGCAGACCGTGGGGCCTGAGCTGAAACCCGGGCCCTGCCACCTGCACAGGTCCCTGATGCCCGATGAGGGGAGCTCGTGCCCCACTCCGGCCAAATTCAGTGCCTGCCCGCTGCCTGGTGCCCTCCTGCAGGACCCCTACTTTATCCAGCCGGTGGGTTTTGCTTCTCCTTCCTTCCCTAGGGCGCAGCTGGGCTTATAGAGAACCTATTCCTTTTCCCCCCATAAAAAAGAAAAGATGGAGATCAGCCTCACCCTCCACCCTCCACCCCTCACCCCCAGACCAGGCTCCCCAGCATGGGCTAAAAAACTTCCCCTCTTAGAACTGGTCCATGTGGGTACTGATTGGGTTCTGGCTTCCCCTGGGGCTTGAGGTGGGGGGTTAGACCGAATCTTCTACTCCCAGCCCCTCCCAGAGACCACCTTGGGCCTCAGCAGTCCCCACAGGGCCAGGGCGCCCATCATCTCTGACATCCCAGCCGACGCTCCATCCCCTGAAGGGACCAGGCTCGCTCCCTCCTGTGGTGGCAGGAGGTAGGAGAAACCCACAGGGGCTGACCTCTGGGGAGGGAGAGCCTGGCAGTGCCGGTGGCTGTGGGGCAGGGAGCGGGCAGTGCCAGGGTCTGGTCGAAGCTTTCCTCTGGTGCAGGGAGAGCAGCCAGGCGTTGCTCAAAGAAGAGCCGGCCAGCCCGGGAGTGGAGAGCCATGCCGGACAGGCCCTGGCCCCAGAGGAGGGTGGATTCTGTGTGACAGCCCCACCCCCGCTGCCGGTGGCGGTGGTGCAGGCCATCCTGGACGGAAAAGGGAGCTTCAGCCCCGAGGGGCCCCGGAGTTCCCAACAGCCTGAACCAAAGGGGCCCAGGCAGGTGCCTGACAGGTGAGCAGAGACCCCGTCCTTGACAGTGAGCCCTGAGGGCCACCGGGGCAGGTAGACCAGCCTTGTCTGCCCCCTGGTGGCGGAGGAGGATGTTGGGTACTGTGACCAGATTTCTCAGAGCTGCTCCAAAGAGGACCAGCATCAGCCCCTGGCCGGTTTGGCTCAGTGGATAGAGCGGCCTATGGACCGGAAGGTCCTGGATTTGATTCCCCTTGGCTCCTCCCCGGCCCAGGCCCTTCCACTGATCAGGGCGACATTTCTCTCTATCTTTCCCTTTTCCCTTCCACTGTCTCTAAAATATCCTTGGGTGAGGATTAAAATAATAATAATAATAATAATAATAGTTCCAGCACCAGAGGTTCTGTGGTAGGGCTCAGGAATCTGCATTTTAACCGAGTCCCTTGAGGTGGTTGTAAAGATTGAAAAATACACAACCATTTAAGAACCTCTGGTACTGTATTGCCAATTGCATAGGGAGGGGACACATCCCAAGACCCCAGCTCTACATCCCAGTCCTCAGGCCAAAGGTAGGAGGCAGAGGCACTCTTTTTTATTTTTTAAATATATTTTATTGATTTTCACAGAGAGGAAGGAAAAGGGATAGAAAGTCAGAAACATCGATGAGAGAGAGACATCAATCAGCCGCCTCCTGCACGCCCCTCACTGGAGATGTGCCTGTAAGCAAGGTACATGCCCCTGACCGGAATCGAAGCCGGGACCTTTCAGTCTGCAAGGCCAACGCTCTATCCACTGAGCCAAACCGGTCTCAGTGGCAGAGGCACTCTTTTGTGCCCCATTGTGAGGGCCCCCCAATACCACTTTCTAGATATTGTCAGATTTAGACCCTGAGGCATCCAGGTTCCTTTAGAACCTAATTACGGGGGAGGGGGGTGGGGAGGGAGGGGAGTGGAACTGCAGGCCAACAGCAGTTCTCTGTGCGCAGGGGGCCTCCGGGCCTGGAAAGTGGGGGCCAGAGCCCAGAGAGTCTGCTGCCTTCCATGCTGCTTCGGGCCCCCCCTGAGAGTGTGGAGCCCGCAGGGCCCCTGGATGTGAGTACACCTTCAGCAGGGCGCGGGGCTGTGTGTCCTGGGAGGGACACCGCTGACCCAGAGCTCCCCCAGGTGCTGGGCCCCAGCCTCCAAGGGCGGGAATGGACCCTGATGGACTTGGACATGGAGCTGTCCCTGGTAAGATGGGGTGGGGGTGGGGGGGACAGGAGTGGCTGTCCATGGCTGTTGTCTCCGCTGGAGCCCTAGCTCCTGTCCTCGGCTGCTTCTGCGGGCTTCTCCTGTGCAGATGCAGCCCTTGGTTCCAGAGAAGGGGGAGACTGAACTGGCCGTCAAGGGGTTAAATTCTCCAGGCTCAGGTAATGGTCCTGGTGACCCAGGACCTGGGGGAGGAGGGGTCCTGGTTGACCAGAGCTACCCTGATTGGGTGGGCTGGGCAGTTTGTGTTTGGGGGACACCCCTGGAGCATGTAGGCTGCCCCCCTAGAGCGCTGCTGAAGTCATCCCTCCCCTCCCCGCTGGGTGAGAGTGGGGCATTGGAGAAAGGAAGTTTCATCCCAGCGGAGTAGAGGGCAAGATGGGCGAGGCTCCCCTTCCCCTGGAGAGAGTGGGGCGTCTCTCCCCGCTGAGCCCGGTGCCACGCCTCCCAGGGAAGGACTCCACGCTGGGGACACCGCTCCTGCTGGAGGTCCAGGCGGCGCTGGGAGGCCCGGCTCTCAGCCTGCCTGCAGCTGGAACCCTGGCGAGCGCCCCTGAGAGCCAGGCCTCCTACCTGGGCCCCGGGGCTGGTCCCGCCCCCTGAGACGCTCCAGTCCGAAGCCAGCCTGGCTGAGGGCTGCATGCAGCCCCCCACCTTCCGGTGGCCCCAGGCGGAGGCTAAGCGAGGACCCTGCCACTCAGAGACCCCCTTCCACTCCAGTACCAAGTCATGCACATAAACCGAATTTTTTTCTGTGTTTCTGGTCTCTTTTCTCTACCGACCAGGGAGCACAGAGGCCTGGGGGGAGGAGTGGGCGATTTTGGGTTCGTAGAAGCACCCAGGTCCTAGAGCAGTGGTTCTCAACCTGTGGGTCGCGACCCCTTTGGGGGGAGGTCGAACGACACTTTCACAGGGGTCACCTAAAACCATCGGAAAACACAGGTATTTACATTATAATTCATACCAATAGCAAGATTACAGTTATGAAGTATGGTTGGGGGTCACCACAGCACGAGGAACTGTATTAAAGGGTCGCGGCATTAGGAAGATTGAGAACCACTGCTCTAGAGCTTCAATGGAGAAGCTCATTCCTGGAGCCGGGAAAGCTCAGGGATCCTGCTCCTAGTTCCGCTGCTTAGGCCTGGATCCTCCGACCCAGACCTCCCGGGAATTGGGGGTTTGGGGGGTCACACCCAGCTCCGCGCTGAATCCGCTCTGGGATCCTGGGTAAGCGGTTCCCTTCTCCGAGCCTTCTCTGTGGAAGGCAAAGAGGGATCCACGAGATGCGAGTGAAGCGCCTGCGAATTGCCCACCGTGGGCGCCGGGTACGTGCGCCCTGGTTGACTCACCCTGCGCGCCCGGAGCGGGGGGAAGGGAGGGGAGGGAAAGCGGACTGCGTGTAGGAGCCCCAGCAAAGCGCTGCGCCAGGCGGCCAGCAGGCCCGCTCTCCGCCACCCCTCCCGGTTCCCGGCAGCCCCGGCTGCCCCGCCCCCGCCCCGCCGCAGCTGCTGCTCCCATCCCCAACCCCAACCCCGCCCCGCCCCGCTCTTTCTGCCGTGTCATCTGCCCGCCAAGGCTGACCCGTGAGTGGGGCCGCACGGAGCCGCTGGGGGAGGGAGAAAGACTGAGGTCGGGTAAAACCCGAGCACCCGCTGCTGGCAGTGCTCCCGGGCCTGTGAGCCCCGCCCCTGCCCCTCCGGGAGACTCTCACCCCGGGAGCCCGGGGAGGGGAGGGAAGGGGAGTCTGGGGTCGCACCTGCCAAAGGCGCCCTAGCAAAAGAGCCCGCGGAGACAGGTGGGGAGGGGGCCCGAGACCCCCCTCCAGGCCTGGAACTTGGAGCTACTGGTGCCTGGGAAGGATCTGGCCGCAGCGTAACTTAGGTATAGTATTCACTTCGCAGCTTTGAGTCTCAGCGGGAGGGCCTAGCTCAGCGGTTGGGGAGAAGAGGGGTCTGAAGCCAAACAGGACCCAACGACAGGACTTGGCAATGAATGGGAGGAGGAGGCTAACAGAAAAATAACTTGTGAGGAGTGAGGAGAATGAGGGGCTAATCCGGTCTGCCTCCTCCCTCTCTGCACCTGGACAAGCCTGGGTCCTGTCCCCTCTCCCTTCTGGCACCTGTGTTTGGAGGACAGTCTTTGGGAACCTCAGCTAAAGAGGGTAGGGGGTCCCTGTGCAGAGATGTCAGCTAGTGTAGTGCTGGGGGCACACCCTGGTCACTGGGGTACACAGGAGAAGAGATGAGACCAGTCTGCCTATAACACACTCAGGCACTGGAGTGCGCGGGGTGACATTTATTTGAGACTTGGAGGATGGGTCCACAGCTTGGAGGGGAGGGTATTTCAGGCTGAAGGAATAGCATCTACTAAGGTTCAGAAATGTCAGGGGCTTAATTAGTTCTCCTAGCGCTGAGGGCTGGGGATAGTCCAGGGTGGCCAGCCCAGATAATCTGAATTCTCTCCGAGGGGCAGTGGGGAGCAGGGGACAGGTGGGTAGGGCTGACATTCTGCTCGGCAGGAGGCCTCATTGTCATTCAGGTGGGAGCGAGTCAGACTGCAGTTCTGTCCCTTGGTCCCTCTGATCCTGAATTCTCATCCGTGAAATGGGGACAATAAATCCTGCCCCAGAAAGTTGCTGGAAATCTCTGTGCTGTGGGGGTGATGAGATGGGAGTGAGAGACACTCCGACTTTCAGAGGAGAGGGGGTGAGGATAGTGGGGTTGAGGGGGTGCTGATAGCAGCTCACTGAGAGGTGGAATAGCAGCATTTGTCACTGGTGGGGCATGAGTGGAAAAGGAGGGGTCGGGGTAGCAGTCCTAGTCTCTGATCAGTAACCTTGGGGAAGGGTGCACGCTTCAATATGACCAGGGAGGCATAGCCTGACACCCGGTGGTAATCAGAGAGACATGGGAGGCTGGAGGGGGCTAGGACCATATCTGCTCTCCCAGACTTAGAACCTGGTACTGACCTCTTTGCCTCTTACGCCGTAGGGGTCCTGGAGGGGCTGGGCCATTGTCCTCAGCTGTCAATAAGTAGACACAGCAGATTCATTTCTGCCTCACACCTGCTGTTTGGTAGAGACAATCGCTCATGTGATGCACGGAGGAAGACAGTAAAAGTTCGCAAGCATTTAAAAATAAATTGTTGGTAGTTTTTTTTTTTTTTTTTTTTTGTTTTTGAGTTTGGCCCTGGGTACTTCAGGATGAAGCAAGAGGTGGCTGTGAGTCACTCCCAGGGCAGCTGGGTCTCTGGTGATGCCAGGAGATCTTGGTCAGAGTTAGGCTGAAAGAGAATTCAGGTATCTCTGCTCAGGGATTAGGGGACCAGGAGAGGGGCCAGGAGACCACATTGGGGTTGCAACATGGTAGTGGCCTTGGCGAGGGGTTGCCCTGGAAGACGGATCTCTCAGGGTCAGGATATGGGGTGTGGTCATTCTCCATTCTCCGGTGGGTGAGAGGAGCAGGGGAGGATCCAGTCAGGGCTCTGTGGTCTGAGCTGGAGGCGAAAGCCTATGAAAACAGCAGATGGACGGGAAAGGACTTGCCAGCTGGGTGTGGGATCTTGGCCTGTAAAGGCGGGAAAGCAGGTTTGGGATAGAAGTTGGTTTGGATAAACTGGGTCTGAACAAGTGGCAGTATCTGCAGGCAGCTGGGGCTCAGGAGGGAGAGGTTGGGGAGAGCGGCCAGAAAATAAAGGGTCCCGGAGAGCTGAGGAGAGGAGGGCCACACCTGAGGTTTAGGGACCCCAGGAGAAGCCGGAGGAGGAGGAGGAGGAGACAGGACTGAACCCGCCCAAGAGGCTGGAGTACAGGGTCCGGAGCTTGGAGCTGTCCTGCCGCCGGGGTTAAGGTGAGCTTAGACCACCAGCCACCGGTGTTCACCGGATCCCTGGGAGAGAGGTCAAGGGCGGGGAAACCCTGGCCCCCAGGACCTCTCTACCCCTCCCCCAGGGCTCCCCACCCTCCACCATGGGCAACTCGCAGGAGAGACCGTCAGAGACGATCGACCGCGAACGCAAACGCCTGGTAGAGACGCTGCAGGCCGACTCGGGGCTGCTGCTCGACGCGCTGCTGGCGCGGGGCGTGCTCACCGGGCCCGAGTACGAGGCGCTGGACGCGCTGCCGGACGCGGAGCGCAGGGTGCGCCGCCTGCTGCTCATCGTGCAGGGCAAGGGCGAGGCCGCCTGCCAGGAGCTGCTGCGCTGCGCCCAGCGCACGGCGCGCGCGCCCGACCCCGCCTGGGACTGGCAGCACGTGGGCCCCGGTGAGCGCGCGGGGCGGAGCCGGAGCGGAGCCGGGGCCGGGCGTGGGGGGCGGGGGCGGAGGTCTAGTCCCCCCCAAAGCGGGGCGTGTGCGGAGGAAACCGCACAGGGGGGCAACCGGAGCCTGAGACACGCCCACCTCCCCCCCAGGCTACCGGGATCGCAGCTACGACCCTCCTTGCCCCGGCCACTGGGCCCCGGAGGCAGCCGGCGCCGGGACCCCATGCCCCCCTGGTCTGCCCGGACCTCCACCCGGTGCGGAGGCCGGGGGTTCCGAGAGCCCCGAGGCAGAGCCATCCGGGACCATCGAGGGGCCCGAAACGGAGTTAGAAGCTGAGGCCTCCGAAGGGGCTGAGCCCGAGCTGGATTCGCAAGCGGACCCGGAACCCGAGGCAGAACCAGAACCTGAACTGGAACCGGAGGCAGAACCAGAACCTGAACTGGAACCAGAACCCGAGGCGGAGCCGGAGCCAGAGCCAGAGCCCGACCCAGAGCCTGACCCAGAGCCCGACCCAGAGCCAGACTACGAGGCGGAGGACGCATCTGAAGGTGTCTGGCTGCCCAAACCCGGTGCCAGGTTTGCGGGGAGGTTGTAGCCTTGGGGGCGGGGGCGGGGCCCCACCTGACCAACCCCTTTCCCCATTCGTTTCTAGATTCCTGAGGGCCCGACTCTGCCTGGCCACGCCCCATCCCAGCCCAATAGGACCTGGGACCCCGCCCTGGCGGGCTGGATCACCACCCAGGCTCCAGCTGGCCCGGTATTCGCTGGAGTGAAGAAGCTGTGGAGGGTGGGTCTGGGCTGTCCGGGACTCCCGCCCTGCGCCCGGGAATAAAGGTATGGATGGACCTGTGCTCTGACTCAGTGGCCTGAGGTGCCCTGTGCCCACCCCCCCCATCCCCCAGTTCTCAGCCCCCTTTCATCAATAGCTCGAGCTGCACCGTAGAGATCCCACATCCCGGTGTGCAGTGACCCAGGGGCCAGACGGGGGCCCTTTTATCAGAGGGGCTGGTGGGAGCCCCCGGGCCTGGGACAGAAAGCCGGGGAAAGGAGCTTCTCTCCCCGGAGGGAGGGCTAGAGCCGAGGGCCCGGGGACACTCGATGAGGCGGAAGAGGAAGGCATCTTGGGTAGACAGAGACCGCACAGCTTTTTGTAGTTGTGGTTTTAATTGGCTTCTCTCAGGGCGGGGAGCTCTGAGCGCTTGACCAGTGACTGGCCCACAGAAGGCGTTCAGTGCATCTCACTAAATGAGTAAGGGCTTTCCAGCTGCATTTCCAGATGTCACAGATGGGAAAACTAAGGCCAAGGGTGGGGGTGGGACCGGGTCAGCCTCGGACCGCGAGGCGGAGGTGAAACTGGAAGCAGCCGCCATCTCTGCACCTCTCCTGGTCCCCGGGGGCTCGGGACTTGGCACAGGTAAGTGTCTGCCCCTCAGGCTTGATTATGGCTGCTGCCGGGCTAGGCCAACCCCAGTCAGAGACCAGCTGTGAGGGGGTGGGCAAAGACACGGACAACAGAGGCCTGAGGAGGGGGCGGGGGGAAGGGCAGGGCCCGGTGAACTCTCAGGCTCCGCTCACCAGGCCTGAAGGGCTGTGTGAGTGTCTGCTGAGAGGGGGGCTAGGAACAGTGGGTGCCTTCCCCAGGAGCCCGTCCCTGAACCTCCGGCCCCAGGAAGGAGCGCCCATAAACAGGGAATAAATACATGCGGTGGGCGAGGCAGAATGCTGGAAAGCACATCCCAGCCCAGCTGGGTCTCTACCTACCAGGACCCTTGTCCCTTGAATCGGTGTGAAAGCCAGGACCCCCAGGCTCCGGTCATCACCCCAGCAAAAGGGAGGCCCCCACCAGGACCCAGTGAGAGGTAGACAGCGTGAGAGCTGAAGGAGCACCAAGGGGCCGGGTGGGGGGCGGGAGACCGGAGCACGCCGATACCCAAAGCCGCTTCATGCAAGAACAAGGGTCTGTTCCCCAACCACCCCCAGCCCCTCCATGCTCAACGTCCCTGCTGCCCCCCCCGGCCGCCCCTCTGCTCCACAGACAGAGGCGGGAGGGCGCGCTGTCTGCTCCACGTGCTGCTGCTGCTGGCCTCCGGGTCCACCACAAACCCCCAAAAGAGGGGGCCACGCCTCCCTCCTGAGATGCTCCTGTCCCCTCCGCTTCCCCAAGAAACAGCCAGGCTGTGGAAGCACAGAGCAGCCCTCTGCCTGTTCAGGGGGAGGGTCCGGAGCCCTCAACCAGTCTCAGTCGGGCAGCAGGCGGCCCAGCTCCGCTTCGTCCAGCCGGTTGGTGGCCATGATGTGCTCCAGCTGCTGCCGGTAGCGCTCCAGGTCCTGCATGAAGTGGGGCACCCGAGTATTGGTCAGCACCCCGTAGGGACGCAGGTGATCTACATCCTCGTAGGACACCTGCAGGGAGGAAGCTGGGCTGAGGGGTAGGCAGAGGCCCTGGCTTTTGGGTGGCTGGTCCCAGCTGTCTCCCGATGGTTTATGGCCCCTTGCTCCCGGAACTCCTCCCTGGAGCAGGCCTGAACCCCTACTCCTACTTCTAACCCCTGCGCTCAGCACCCACCTAGGCCGGAAGCTGGTAGAATGTAGCCCTACAATCCTACTCCTGTCCCCGGCCTAGCTCCCCCAATTGCCTTTGAACACTTTCTCTGAGACCCGGGGTCGGCAAACTGCGGCTCTTTGGCCCCCTGAGTGTAGCTCTTCCACCAAATACCACGGCCTGGGCGAGTCTATGTTGAAGAAGTGGCGTTAGAAGAAGTTTAAGTGTAAAAAATGTGGCTCTCCAAAGAAATTTCCGTCGTTGTCCTGTTGGTATTTGGCTCTGTCCTAGACAGCCCACAGGTGCCTCAGACTCCCCACAGGCAACGCTGAATTCTTAGGTGTCAGATTATGCCAGGCACCCTCCTGACAACCTCTCGGTCACATTCCAGGGGGATTGGGGGGGCTGGAATCTGTCACCCTCCCACTCCAGGTGGCCACTGAGCTCAAGGGACCCCACTCTCTGAAGAGCTCCCCACCCTGCCCCTCTCTCTCTCCAGCTGCACGGCCACTGCAGGTTAGGCCAGACGCCAGCAGTTCTGCAGGAGTGCTTAGATTCTAAGTGGATCTAAGCAGTCTCGACCCACAGGTTGAAAACTGCTAGCAAGGTCGCCTAAGACCATCGGAAAACAGATATTTACATTATGATTCATTAACAATAGCAAAATTGCAGTTATGAAGTAGCAATGAGAATAATTCTAAGATTGGGGGTCACCACCACATGAGGAACTGTATTAAAAGGTCACAGCATTAAAAAAGGTTGAGAACCACTGGCTTAGAAAGTTCCCCCATTCCCTTCCTTGCGTCTCTCTCAATCCACCTCCCCTCTGACAGCCAGCCACCACCCGTTGACAGCTCCTCTGAGTCCCTCTTGCTTCGGGCGCAGTTTACCTGTCTCAGCTTGGCACAGACGCCCGTGCCGGGGACTTGGCTCCCGGCCATTTCTCCAGCTCCAGCCTTCCTGGCTGCTCCTTTGGTCTGGAGTGATGAGTATCTCCACACACACACACGCACATGCACACACACACCTGCAGGCTGGGTCAAGCAGCTGCCAGACTGTCACGTCACCTCCTGTGCTCACCTCCACCTACCAGAGAGGCCTGGCACCAGTCTTCCGTCAAGCATCCACCAGAGGCTCAGGGACTACCGCGATGAGGAGAGCTGGCTGGACCCTCAGAAGGCCCGTGGCCACTCACCTTGCCCAGCGAGGTCAGCAGCGGGAAATCGATGGTCTGGCGGTGCCGCAGAATGCGCAGGATGCCATCCAGGTACACCTGGTCTTTGCTGAAGCATCCTGGGGGCACGGGAGGGCCATGATTCCCCTACACCTGCAGCCACCCCCGCCCCGGCCCCAGCTGGGCACCCCTTTCCCACGGGTGCTCACCCGGCAGCGAGGTGTCGGTCTGGCCGCGCTTGGCGCGCACGCAGTACTCCCAGCGCACGTCCGCGTCCTGCACGTAGCGCGCCAGGTCCTGGAAGAGCTGGCGGAAGGACAGGTGCGCGGCGCGGTGGATGGTGTAGTAGAGCAGCGCCGCGCGCCACAGGAAGGGCTGCTTGCGGAACAGCACGCTGTGCAGGCTGGCCAGGCCCTCCTCCGTGGGGTTCGCCGGCCGCAGCCCGAACTGCAGCCGGCCCTCCGAGCTGTGCCAGGGCTGCCGGGCGTTGTTCACGCCTCGCAGGTAGTGGGTGCCTGGGGGCGGGGGAGGAGGGCGAGGGAGGCGGTGCTGGGCGGGTCACCCCAGAACCCTCCTGCCAGGCCTGTCACTTGTCCTCAGGCGGGTATCCTCACGCCCCTAAACTCAGGCTTTCCTGTAACCCCTCCTGCCACCCCGATCCCAATTTACATACTCATCCAACCTCTGCCACCCCATCCCAACTTACATACTCATCCAACCTCAGGGGCACCCGCACCCAAACACCCATAGAGTCTCACATGCAAGAGTCCTCCTCCCCCACCCTTCCAGGATCACACACACACTCTCTTTCTCTCTCTCTCTCTCTCTCTCTCTCTCTCTCTCTCTCTCTCTCTCACACACACACACACACACACACACACGCCCCTCCCAAACGCACACTGCTTCCCAGCCCCCTGGAGAGGACGGGAACTCACACACCACCCGAGCCCCACATCCCACATGCCCTATTGTTTCCACAGTCCCACTGACGTCCCCAGCAAAAACCAACTTTTAACCAGGGCAACAGAATTCTAGATGAGGAGGGAAGGGCAG
>PVJN01010976.1:0-55493 GCA_004026805.1 Lasiurus borealis
ATAGGCCAACTACAGCTCTCCACCCCCTGACCCCCAGTATAAAACGGTCATGTAACAAAGGTTCAGGGCTCTCAGCCTCTGCTCTGTTTTCGGAGTATGTTGTGAGCCCCAGCATGCTGGTCTGAATAAACCCCTTTGTTTTTGCATGAGATCGTCTCTTGGTGCTCTGTAAGTGCGGCTTGCGTTCCGGGCTTAACAGCATCACTAATCATGGGGAAATGCAAATCAAAAGACAATGAGATAACACCTCATACTTGCTAGAATTGCTATTATCAAAAAGATAAGAAATAACAAGTCGATAAGGAAGTGGAGAAAAGGGAACCCTTGTGCACTGTTGGTGAGGAAGTATTGATCTAGTCACTATGGGAAACAGTATGGAGATTTCTGGGTATTTATCTGAAAAAAAAATCCAAAAACATTCACTTGAAAAGATATATGCATCCCTATGTTCATAGCAACATTATTTACAACAGCCAAGACATGAAAACAACCAAAGTGTCCATCAATAAATGAATAAAAATAATGTGACATGTGTGTATATGTGAATATTATCCAGTCATAAAAAGAAGGAAGTCCTACCATTTGTAAAAACATTGATAGTTCTGGAGAGTGTCATGCTAAGTGAAATAAGACAAAGGCAAATACCATATGATCACACTTATACATGAAATCTTAAAAAAGAAACAAATAACAAAAACAAAAAACTGAACTCATAGATACAGAGGACTGATAGGTAATTGCCAGAGGCAGCGAAGGGTGGTTGGGAATTGACAAAGTTGATGAAGGTAGTCTAAAGGTACCAGCTTCAGTCATAAGTAAGTCTTGGATGTAATGTACAGCATAGTGACTATCGTATATAATAAAACCCTAATATGCAAATCAACCAAATGGCAGAATGACCAGTCACTATTACCACACTGACCATCAGGGGGCAGATGCTCAACACAGGAGCTGGCCCCTGGTAGTCAATATGCTCCCACAGGGAGAGCACCACTCAGACAGAAGCCAGTTGTCAACACAGTTGACATGGCAGGAGCTTCTCTGGCCTCCACTGCAGGAGGGCAGTAAGGAGCAAGGGGTCCCTGACGATGAGAGCCCCGGATTCCAAGAGGGATGTCTGACTGCCAGCTTAGGCCCAAGGGGGAATTGGACCTAAGTTGGCAGGCAGACATCCACCAAGGGGTTCTGGACTGCCAGAGGGTGCAGGCTGGGCTGAGGGACCCCCCCCCCCACCCCTAATGCACGATTTTCATGCACTGGGCCTCTAGTAGTTAATAATACTGTATTGTACAGTTGAAAGTTGCTAAGAAAGTATATATAGATTTTAAAAGTTCTCATCACAATAAAAAAATTTGTAACTGTGTTTTGATAAATGTTAACTAGGCTTATTGTGGTGATCAATTTGCAATATATACATATATGGAATTATGTGTACACTAAAAACTAATATAATATTATATGTCAATTATATTTCAATTAAATTAGGTGGAAGGTGAGACCTTCCCTGACATTCTATCCAAAGGTTTTATGTCTCCTGCTTAAAACCTTTCTATAACTCCCTAATGTAAATAGAAAAAAAAGTCCACACTTACTCCTCTGATCTAAAGGATGCACAAGCCAGGCCAGCCCGACACAGTGGTTGAGTCTTGATCTATGAACCAGGAAGTCATTTTCAATTCTCAGTCAGGGCACATGCCCAGGTTGTGGGCTTGATCCCCATTGGGAGTGAGTGCAGGAGGCAGTTGATCCATGATTGTGTCTCATCATTGATGTTTCTATCCCTCTCTTCCTTTCTGAAATCAATAAAAATATATTTTTAAAAATAAATAAAGGATCTGGTCCTTGCCTGTATGTGATCATATCCCCTACATCTTTTCCTTCCCTTCTACCCAGGTCTTCTGTCAGTTCCTTGTCCATATGGAGTTCTTGTTGTCATCAAGGCCACCACAGGGCTCCCTTGTCTAGAACATGCTTCCAAATAACCAGGAGACTGGCTGCTTGTCACCCAGCGCTGCATAAAACCATAGAGGAGCCTAAGAGAGGGAAAATATTTTCCTCTATTTCTGTTTTCTTGTATTTTTAAGTGTTTAATATTTTTACAAAACATTAAAGCAGTTGAAGAAATCTTGAAAACTGGGAGAGAACCAAGATGGTGGCATAGGTAAACACCTGAACTTGCTGCCTCGTACAACCACATCAAAACTACAACTAACAGATAAAACGGATATTATCCAGAACCATGGGAAGGCTGGCTGAGTGGCAGTTATACAACTGGAAGGAAAGAGAAAAGTACACTGAGACTGGGAGGAGGTACAAAAGTAAAGTCCTAAGCTATGAAGGTGTGTGTGGAAAGGGCCTGGAAATTGGGTATGCTATTGTCTTTTTCAATCAGGAGGGAGATACAAGCATACACTGACTGAAATAAAGAGTAATATACAGAGATCCAACAGCAGACTAGCAGATCCCAAGAATCAAGTTAAAATTTTAAATATGAAGAGGAAATAAAACACCCAACTACAGAAGCAAAAAGAAAAAAGAATCCAAAAATATGAAGATAGTGCAAATAGCCTCTGGGACAACTTCAAGCACACCAACATCAGAATTATGGGGGTGCCAAAAGAAGAGAGAGATCAAGATATTGAAGACCTATTTGAAAAAATAATGACAGAAAACTTGCCCTATCTGGTGAAAGAAATAGGCTTACAAGTCCAGAAAGTACAGAGAACCACAAACAAAAGGAATGCAAAGAGGACCACACCAAGACACATCATAATTAAAATGCCAAGGGCAAATGACAAAGAGAGAATATTAAAAGCAGCAAGAGAAAAACAGTTAGTTACCTACAAGGGAGCACCCATCCGACTGTCAGCTGATTTCTCAACAGAAACTATGCAGGCCAGACGGGAGTGGCAAGAAATATTCAAAGTGATGAATAGCAAGAACCTACAACCAAGATTACTCTACCCAGCAAAGCTACCATTTAGAATTGAAGGGCAGATAAAGAGCTTCACAGATTTAAAAAAAAAAAAAAGCTAAAGGAGTTTATCACCATCAAACCAGTACTATATGAAATGCTGAAGGGCATTTTTTAAGAAAAGGAAGAAGAAAAAAAAGGTAAAGATAAAAATTATGAACAACAAAGTGACAACAAATACACTTATATCAACAAGTGAATCTAAAAATCATCTGAATAAAAAATCTGATGAACAGAATAAACTGGTGAATATAATAGAATCAGGGGCATTGGAAGGGAGTGGACTGATAATTCTGGGGGGTGTGGGAAGAAACTGGACAAAAACTGTACACCTATGGACCAGGACAATGGGGGGCAGGCAGTAAGAGCAGAGGATGAGGTGGGAACCGTGTGGAGGGGAGATATGAGGGGAAAAAAGAGGAACAACTGTAATAATCTGAACAATAAAAGTTTATTAAAAATAAATAAATAAACACTGAAAACTTGTATTTTAGGTTCCTGGCTTCAACAGAGGCAAACTTAATCAATAATGTTTTTTAAATCTGCTTCTTTGTTTATCTCATTTTCAGTGGAGAGAATGGTCATACTGGACATTTCTTGACAAGTGATTATCTTAAATAATTTTTAATTAGCTTCAGCTTATTGATACTTTCTAATTAAAATTTTTGATATTTCGTTCCTTATTTTTTTACTTTGCTTTTGTTTTTTAATAACGTTGTATTTATTTTGATTACTGAGATTTTGGTGCCCCTTTAAATTCTGTGCTTATACCTCACGCAGCCCAGCTCTGCTCAGCTCAAAGGCCATCTCCTCAAAGAGACCTTCCCTGATGCTCTAGCCAAAGCAGCCAGGCAGCCTTGCACTTGCCCAGTTATCTTTTCTACTGTTCCCCTGAATTCATTTTAATAGTACAATTGTTATTCTAAATAATCTTGCTTAACTTTTAGACTTTTTTTTGACTTTAGTATTTTTTTTAAATATATATAATTGATTTTTTATAAAGAGGAAGGGAGAGATATAGAAAGCTAGAAACATCAATGAGAGAGAAACACTGATCAGCTGCCTCTTGCACACTCCCTACTGGGATGTGCCCACAACCAAGGTACGTGCCCTTGACCGGAATCAAACCTGGGACCTTTCAGTCCATAGGATGACGCTCTATCCACTAAGCCAAACCAGTTTCAGCCTGACTTTAGTCTTCAGACCCCTGTTGGAACCTCTATGACCTGTGCCAATCTTATGCATCGTCCTACCACATCCAGCACAGCAGCAGCACACATTTAAAGAAGTAATACAGCCCTAACTGGCTTGGCCCAGTGGATGGAGCGTTGGTCTTCGGATATAGGAGTCCCAGATTCAATTCCAGTCAAGGGCATGTACCTTGGTTGTGGGCACATCCCCAGTTGGAGGTGTGCAGGAGGCGGCTGATTGGTGTTTCTCTCTCATGGATGTTTCTAACTCTCTTTCTCTCTCCCTTCCTCTCTGTAAAAAATCAATAAAATATATATATTTAAAAACAAAGAAGTAATACATTTGGGATAGTGGGTTTCTAGATGGTCCTTGAAGCCACAGACTTAAAGCATGTGTGATATGAAAAGAAAAGCAGGTCTATGGCAAACTCTGGGAAACAACAACATTGAAGGAGCAAATAAAGAGGAATGGACAAAGGTAACTGAAATACAAATGGTGGTGAGAATGTGAAGCTCACAACTAAGAGCCTCATTCATTGCCCATGGAAATGCAAAATAGAATAGCTACTTGTGGGAAGAGAGTTTGGAAGTCTCTTGCAACTATATATATACTCTCACCATATGACCCAGCAATCGCACTCTTTTTGGTATTTACCCAAAAGAGTTAAAACTGTATGTCCACACAAGAATTACACAGAAATATTTATAGCCAAAATTTAGGAAGCAATCAAAATGTCCTTGATAAATGAATGGATAAATAAACTGTGGTACATACAGATAATAGAATAGTATTCAGTGCTAAGAAGAAATGAGCTATTAACCCATGAAAATATGTGGAAACTTAACCCATAATACTAGTTAAAGATGCCAATATGGAAAGCTACAGACTGTATGATTCGAGTTACAGGACATCTGGAAAATGCAAGTGTGTGGAGATAGTAAAGGATTAGGAGGGATGAATAGGCAGAGCACGAAGTATATTTAGGACAGAATGAAACTACTCGGTACAATACTACAATGGTAAATACATTTATCCAAACCCATAGCAAGTATAACACTAAAAGTGAACTCTAATGTAAACTATGACCTTTAGATGATAATAATGTGTCAATGTAGGTTCATCATTTGTAACAAATGTACCACTCTGGGTGTATGTTGGTGATGGGGGAGGATGTGTGATTGAGGGTAAGGAATATATGGGAATTCACTCTGTACCTTCTGCTTCGCTTTGCTCTGCATCTAAAAACTCCTTTAAGCCGAGACCGGTTTGGCTCAGTGGATGGAGCATCGGCCTGCAGACTGAAAGGTCCCAGGTTCGATTCTGGTCAGAGGCATGTACCTTGATTGCGGGCACATCTCTACTGTGGGGCGTGCAGGAGGCAGCTAATCAATGTCTCTCTCTCATCGATGTTTCTCACTTTCTATCTGTCTCCCTTCCTCTCTGTAAAAAGTCAATAAAATATATTTTAAAAACTCCTTTAAGAAATTAAATCCTATTAAAAAGAAAAAGAGCTGCCCAGTTGGGTGGCTTAGTTGGTTGCAGTGTTGTCCCATATACCAAAAGGTTGTGGGTCAGGGCACATAACTCGGTTGTGGATTCGATGCCCAGTCAGGCATGTACAGGAGGCAACAGATCCGTGTTTCTCTTTCTCTCCCTATCTCTCTCTTCTTCTCATTCTAAAATCAGTAAAAACATATCCTAGGGTGAGAATTTTTTTTAAAAGGGCTAACTGATAAAGTACAAAGAAGCAGAAAGAACCTGAAAAGTAGTTCTTGCAAAAAGCAAAGGAAGAGACTTTCAAGAGGGAAGGTGGGGCAATCATTGCCTAGTGCTGCTAAGAGCTCATCTAATAAGGACCACAGAGCATCTCATGAATTTAGCAACAGATGTCATCCTCTACTTTAGCATCAGCAGACTCAGTGAGAATGGTGGGTGGAAGCCAGATGGCAGGGGGTTGATGAATGAATGGGTAGTATGGAGGTAGAGATAACAATAATGACTACTCAAGATGTTTGGCAGGAAAGAAGCAACATAAAGAAATGTCTAGAGAAGCAAAAGATTTGAGAGAATATTGTTGTTTTTAGAGTGGGAGAGACATTAACATGTTTAAATATTGATAGGAGAAAGCCAAGAAAAAGAGAGAGATAAAGAATGATAATGTGCCCTACCTAGTTTGGCTCAGTGGATAGAGTGTCAGCCTATGGACCAAAGGGTCCCCTGTTCAATTCTGATCAAGGGTACATGCCTGGAATATGGGCTCTATCCCCAGTAGGAGGCTTGCAGGAGGCAATTGATCCATGATTTTCTTTCATCATTGATGTTTCTTCTCTCTCTCTCTCTCTCTCTCTCTCTCTCTCTCCCTTCCTCTCTGAAATCAATAAAAAATATTTTTTTAAAAAAGAATGATAATCTAAGAAAGGGAATAATTTAGCTTTGATATTTCTGAACAGGTGGGAATAGATGCAAACTAGAACCCTGGTGGAGGGTTTTACCTTGAACAGGCAGAGAAGACCCTAGTTTACTGGGATTAGTAGGAGGGGGGATGGGGTGAGGACAGTAAATATATGTGATGGGAAATGGATGGCACCCTCTCTGCTAGTTTTTATCTTTTCTGTGAAATTGGAGGTGAGATCATCTTCTGAGAATGAGCAGTGAAGTGATTAGGTAGGGCATTTTATTTAGTTAGTTAACAAAGATTTGTTTGGCACCTACTATGTACCAGGAACTGTTTTGAGTACTAGAAATCCATGAATGAACAAAAAAGATTAGTGTCATTGTGGAATCCTATCTAATAAAAGAGTAATATACAAATTGACCATACCTCTGCTATATCCACAAGTCACACCCATCAGCCAATCAGGAGAAAGTATGCAAATTAACTCAACCAAGATGGCTGTGGCCACAGAGCAAACAGGAGGCTTGGGATTCCCTGGCAATGGAGAAAACTAAGATTCCTGCTTACCCTGGCCAGACCAGGCCTCCGCTCAAGGCTACAAAGTTTCAAATATAGAAAATAAATAAATCCCAGATACCAAGAACTCTGCTTGGATTGCTGGGGGTCATGGCCAGCCTGCAAACCACCACAGGCCCCTGGTCCAGGCCACCCCACACCCCAAGAGAACCCCCACCTTGATACAGGACACCCTTCAGGGCAAACCAGTTGGCCCCCACCTGTGCACCAGGCCTCTATCCTATCTAATAAAAGAGTAATATGCAAATTGACCATCACTCCAACACACAAGATGGTTGCCCCCATGTGGACACAAGATGGCCACCACAAGATGGCCAGCTGGGTGGGGGGCAGTTGTGGGAGATCACGTCAGCAGAGGAGGGCAGTTAGGAGGGACCAGGCCTATAAAGAAGGGAAATTGGGGGTGACTGGGTCAGCAAGGGAGGGCAGTTAGGGGTGACCAGGCCTGCAGGGGAGGGCAGTTAGGGGCAATCAAGCTGGCAGGGGAGAGGTTAGGGGTGATCAGGCTGGGAGGCAGGCGAGCAGTTGGGAGCCAACAGTCCTGGATTGTGAGAGGGATGTCTGACTGCCCGTTTAGGCCTGATCTTACCTGGATCAGGCCTAAACAGGCAGTCAGACATTCCTCAAGGTTGTCCCAGATTGGAGAGGGTAAAGGCTGGACTGAGGGACACCCCACCCCCTTCATGCACAAATTTTGTGCACTGGGCCTCTAGTTAATAATAAACAATGAATATGCTAAATAAGTTATACAGTATGTTAAAAAGTTACATAAGTACTATGAGAAAATAGAGCAGGGTAAGGAAGATGGAGAGTGTTGTGCAGGGGGAGGTAGAGAGCAGCTTTCAGTGTTGAATAGAGAGGTAAAGGTAGAACATATAGCAAATATTTGAACATGATGAGGGAATCAGATAGATATCTTGGAGAACGGCATTTGAAGAAGAAGGAATAGCCAGTGCAATAGTTATAAGGTGGGAGCATATTAGATACTGTATAAGTTTCCTACTGCTGCTGTAACAAGTCACCATAAAACTTACAATTTAAAACAATACCAATATGTTCTCTTACAGCCTGGAAGTGGAAATTCAAAATCAGTCACAGGGTCAAGATGTCAGCAGGACCCATTTCTTCTGGAGTATAAAGGGGAGGACCTATGTCCTTGCCTTTTCTAACTTCTAGAGGCTGCCTACATTTCTTTACTTATGACCTCTTCCATCACTTCAGCCTCTTGTTTCCATCCTCACACTTCCTACTTCCCCTTACTTCACACAGTCAATTCTACCTCAGCCTCCCTCTTGTAAGGCTGCTTGTGATGATAGGTGGTGTCCTCCAGGATAATCCAGAATCATCTCTCTATTCAAGATCAAGATCTGGTCAATGACATCTGCAAATCTCCTTTGCTATATAAGGTAATAGTCAAATGTTGCAAGGATTGACCTGGATGTATTTGGGGTCCATTCTCCAGTTTACCACAGTCCACCCTCTGGCCCCCCAAAATTAACATCCATCCAATATGCAAAATGCATTCACTTCCAACCCAACATACCTAAAAGCCTCAATCTGTTACAGAATTCATATAAAGCCACCCAGAGTATCTAGAGTAATCTCCCTTAGGCTTTCACTGCATCTATAAAATACCTTTCCAGCAACTCCAAGATTAATGGGGTGTGGTTTGTTTCTTTTTAGGATTTTTTTTTAATTCTCACCAGAGGATTTGATTTTTTTTTTTTTTTTTTTTGAGAGAGAGAGAGAGAGAGAGAGAGATCAATTGGTTGCCTTCCATATGCACCCTCATACAACCTATGTGTGTGCCCTGCCCAGGAATTGAACCTGCAACCCTTTGGGGTGAGGGACTATGTTTCAACCAATTAAGTCACCAAGAAGGGCCACCTAGATTAATGTTTGATTGACTAACAGGCTACTATAGCTTAGTCAAGCTGATCCATAAACTGACCATCAAAGACATATTCAAGATTCAGCAGGAGCCGAAACCGGTTTGGCTCAGTGGATAGAGCATCAGCCTGTGGACTGAAAGGTCCCAGGTTCGATTCTGGTCAAGGGCATGTAAATTGGTTGTGGGCACATCCCCAGTAGGGGACGTGCAGGAGGCGGCTGATCGATGTCTCTCTCTCCTCAATGTTTCTAACTTTCTATCCCTCTCCCTTCCTCTCTGTGAAAAATCAATAAAACATATATTAAAAAAAAGATTCAGCAGGAGACCATGTGGCTGATCAGATGTGAGCAAGCAAAAAGTAGTAACAGATAATGTTAGAGAAAGAATGGAGGACCTAAAATGTAGGCCATTGAAAAGAATAAAGTTTTGGAACTATTACTTCTGAGAATCAGAGGGTCAAGTTTTAAGGCTGAAAAACATATATGTAGAGTTTACCAAACTCTATAATAATGTCATTTCCTCTAGCAGTCACCAGTCAAGTTTAGACAAGGTGAAGCCAGATACTTGAATTGAACTAGGGATTTAAAAAAAAAAATAGACAAAACAGTCAAAGGAAATAGGGGTAAGGAAGTTAATTGACAAGAGAAATATGGAAACAACAAGCCATGATGTCTAGGCTGGGTGGGAGGTAAGTGGACACTGGATAGGGAGAGAGCTGGGCTTCAAGGCATCAGAGGAGGACAATGACAATAATAATAATAGACCACACAATCAGGGAACATTTGGAGTAGTAGTTACTGCATCCGACAGCTCGATACTCAAGAGGCCCTGGCTGACGTCCACACATACCCTTTTAGGACAGAGCAGTGATGGACTATGACAAGGAGCACCTGTGTTTGTGGACAGGGTGACTGATGAGAAATCAAATAAAGTCATGGAGATGAACAGGATTTGGAGGGGAAATCTGCAGGATGAGCCTTTTGACAGTGTCTTCACTGAATGAAGGGTGCTTGTCAAGAGCAGAGATGGGGATATAACTAGAGAGGCCAGTCCTAAGGCAAAGGCTGGAAGAAAGTGAGGCTTTTTTTTACATCCTCAAGCATGTGTAGAGGGCAAAAATGAGAACTATCCATTTCAGATCACTATCAACAAAAGCAGTGCACCAAGGAGCCAGCCTGGCTGCAGTTAAGGTCTGTACATAGAGGGAATCTTCAGTGAAAAGTTTGAGCATGCAGGGAATTGTTCATTGTGGGACCTTGAATTGCTTGTAAAGGAGAGCAGTAGGAAGGTAGGCAGGAGAAGGAGCAGAGAACTATAAAAATGAAAGTCCGAGGATCTTGGACGGTGACCAAGAGTAACAGAGAGAGAAGGCATGATAGATTTACTGGTGATGAGTTTTCCAAAAGAGTAAGTCCCAGCAGTCTCCTGGTGGCTGAGGAGAGGGACACATAGACCCTAAGTCATCCTGGCCCTGGATGGATTCCACAAGCAAAGGAGGCCTGCTGTTGGACAAGTGGATCTGGCCTTACTGCAAGAAGACTGTGCTGCCGGGTGGAATTTAAGAAGAGGCGGAACCTATCTATATATGACTGTCTACTCGAAAGTGATACTGTGAATTGCTCAAAGGTAAAGGTCAACGGAAAGAGAAGCCTAGCAGACAGATGGACAATGGAACAAAGAACCATAATTATATAATACACACATACATTTTTATACTGCTCTTTGATTGCTATCAATATTTGCACATAAATGAAAGTTGAAATTGTGGCTATAGAGGAGGAAAAGTGCCATCTAGGGATACCATTGATGATGACAATGATGATGATAATAATCCTATCTAATAAAAGAGCAATATGCAAATTGACCATGCAAGATGGCCACACCCATATGGTCAAAGATGGCTGCCCCCATGTAGACACAAGATGGCCACCACAAGATGGCCAGCAGGGGAAGGCAGTTGGGGGCAACCAGGCTGGCAGGGGAGGGAAGTTAGGGGCAATTGGGCCAATGGGGGAGCAGTTAGGTATCAATCAGGCTGACAGGGGAGTTGTTAGGGGGTGAGCAGAAGCAGTTAGGGGCAATGAGGCAGACAGGCAAGTGAATGGCTGGGAGCCAGCAGTCCTGGATTGTGAGAGGGGTCCCAGATTGGAGAGGGTGCAGAATGGGCTGAGGGACACCCTCCCAACCCCTACCCCCCAGGCACAAATTTCATGCACCAGGCCTCTAGTAACTATAACAATAATATTAGCAAACATTTATTGAGCACTTCCCCCACCCCAGCCACTACTCGAGCACATGACATGTATTAACTAAGTTAATCATCTAAACAACCTTATGAGTAGCTATTAATACTTTTCCCATTCTGCAGATGATGTCACAATACTTATATTAATTGCACCAGGATTCAAACCCAGAACCCAAACTCTTAATCCAAATCTCACACTAAAAAGAGAGAGAGAAGAAAAGAGAAAGAGACTGAAGACATAACTCTGAAGAATATCAACAGTTAAGAATGTATTGCAGGGAAAATGGAGCAAGTGTATATGGTTAAGATACTTATGTCATTGATCTTAAATATGATATTAAAAGTTGATCTTAAAATAGGTTCTTGGTAATACCTCATTTTCATGCCTTTGACTCTTGAAAGTAAATGTAGAAGGGGGGGAATGAATTCAAGTTAGTTGGTTTTTAACTAATGAAAGTGTTGTGATATCTGCTTGGTGGCTTAATAAAAGCAACTTTAGCACTGAAAAAATTTCCTCCAGCCTTCCTGCATTCCCACAAGAAATTTCTATTTAAAAAATAATAATCACCATAATAATAATAATTTTTCTTGTTTTCCAAAGTGAACGCCTTGGATCCCACTGACTATAGCAGTTACTAAGGAAGGGTCAGGGTTAATTTCAGTTCTCCTGGGTTATGAACACTGACATGGGACTTAAGAAAAACCTTCATCCAATTTTTTCCAAATTAAATCAAGAGCATTGATAATTAGTTTCTATCAAAGACATCTAGTGGGAAATGAAAGAACTGAAAAAGCCATAAGCTGCCTTTACTTCTTCATTAATATTTGCTCCCAAATGCAGGTCAAATAAACCACACTCGCAATTTTAAATGAGTTGCTTCAAAGTTGATGAATTATTTTTCTCTTTGGATTTATACCACCCGCTGTGGCTAATTATTCCCACTGCATTCCCTTCTCCTGCGTGAGGTTTTAGTCGAACAAAGAAAACAAATTGAGTCTCCCTAGAAATTGAACTCTGTTTTGCCGTTTTGCTGTAAAGATTTCTTCCACCTCATAGGCAATCCCACTTTGAAGACCCAGAGAATTGTTCTCACCATCACTCCTCCAGCTCTCATGGCTGGTTTGTGAGGTCAGCTGATTTTATTTGAATCTCCTGGGTACAGACAAGATTTGGGACATGGAAGCCTGTAGGAACTGCAAGTGCCAACTCCACCAGGCCCACCACCACCATTCTAATTTCCCTAGAAGCTTTCTTTCATTCTACTGTGCCTCCGTTTGCTCATCTGTAAGATGAGGGTAAGAGCAGTGAGGTAGACACAGCTGGCTGGCCAACCCACGAATCCCCTCCCCTGTGCAGTCATTGCTGGGAAGCAATCATTCAGCCAGAAAGTACATTCCTCGCTTCCGCTGTATCCAAGTGGAGTACGTGACTAGTTGTCACCAATAGGACGTCAGAGGTCACAGTATCCCTGGTTCTTAAGAGAATCTCCATATCCTTATTAGTAGATAGAGAGATATCACAGTCTTTGATATCCATGGGACACACCTGAATTTATGCTAAGAGATGAGATGACTCAGCATGGAAGCTGTCACCAGAAGAGCAGGAGATAAAGTTCAGTCATGTGGCCAATGATTCACTCCATCACACCTAGGTAATAAACCTCCAGTATAAACTTTGACACCCTAGCTTAGAGGGTGGCTTCACACATGGAGTCCATGAGGAGAGGACACTGGAGTCCTGTGTCCAGGGCCCTCCTGGTCTTCATCCCATAGGAGTCTTCATTTGGGAGGTCTCAATTTATATCCTTCATAATAAAACTGACTTTATAATTTTTAAAAAGTTGTTGCAGTTGTGTAGGTGGAGGCTTCCAAGAGTGGCATGCAATCTGACTTCTGGCTAAGATAGAGTGCCAGGGACTAGATTTACCTAAAACACTAGACAATATATGAAAGCAATGGTTTTCAAGACATAAGTTATCAGTGTCTCTGAGTGATGGGAAACAAATGAGGTAAGCCCCAATGATTGTCCAAATGTGTTGCCTGGGAAAAGGTTCTTGCCTGAGCACAGGGAGGAGAAATTAAGGCAGAGCCCTGCAGTGTCCCTGAATTGAGGAAACAGAACTGGGAGTCAGGGGAAACCCAGGCACTTGAGTTCACAGGCCCAAAGACTGGTAGGAGACAGAGAGTACCACAAAGAGAGAACTCTGGAGCTCTGAAGAGGTCTCCATTGAGAATTCAATTGAGTATTACTCAGCACACGTGTGTGAGTAAACTGCCTGAGGGCAGCAAAAGAACCACATGAAAAGATTAGAGAGAGCACTGTCTAGAGCACACACAGAGCCAGAAACAGTACCTGCCCAAGTGACCACCGTAGAAAACCTCAGAGAGAATGAGGCATGGGAGCACTAAGGAGTCCTGTCTCCTTCTGAGGAGAGATTGATTTTAGGATGAACACTGACCTCATCTAAAACGCTTAAAGACAAGATCCAAAGAGATCAAACTATTTTTAAGCAACTTAACTGTATCCCGGTCCAAAACTGAAGACTGTTAGTTGGAATACAAACATATCCAGCACCAAATAATGTAAATCCACAATGTCTGGCATAAACAAAAATCACCAGGCACATAAAGAAGAATATACACTTCACAATAAGAATCAATAAGTATCAATTGAGACTGACCCAGAAATGACACTGACAATAACATCAGTAGAAAAGTGCTAACTAACTAGAGACATAAAAGATCCTTAAAAAGAACTGAAGCAAAAAAGTTGTTAGAACAAATGCAAAATTACTAGAACTTTTTGGCAAGGTTTCAGGGTGAAAAAGTAATATGTAAAAACCAATTGTATATCTATATAGTAGCAAGATACAATCAAGAAATAAAATTTTAAATGCCATTTATAATAGCAACAAAACATCTGCAATACTTAAGGATTAATCTAACCAAAGATATAATACTTGCACACTGAAAACAACTCTCAGAATATGCCCAAAGACCAACTCAATTCACAGAAAACATTTCCTCTGGACAAATTCTCTCTTTCAACCTGCCCATTGCCGCCTACAGGTTCCATCCCTCCCTATGAACTCTTTAGCAAGCCAAAATTGGATAAAGAGAAGAAGCAACTACCATGAATTTATATGAAAAAACTTTTGAGCATTTCCAGACCCCAAATCCAATGCATGCATGTCTTTATTTCATTCATCTGGATGAAAATGCCCAATTATGTACAGTTGCACACTCATTGTAAGACTCTATTGAGCTCTCTTAGATCACATCTTATTAGTGGATGCACAAAATCAACTGAGATGAAACATAGATGCTTGCGGATACAATTCAGGGTTACAAGGCTTGGTGCTGAGATGCTGAGTGTCTTCCCAAAAAAGGAGCTGGCGGGGCCACTCTCACTGCTCCAGTGCCACTGCTGTTGCCTCTAGAATGGCTGTTGCCAAACAAATGCTGAATGCTGTTTGCCCTTTTCACCCTTTCTTCATAAAGGCCAAATCCTCTTTGGTAAAATAGGTGTTTACGTAGGTCTTACTCTTCCCCACACCCACCTCTTGTCCCCAGCCTAAAAGCCTGCCCTGAGGCCCCACCTCTTTTGGAGTTTTCTCCCATCATTTCCATGAAAATGCATGTTTTCAATATCCCACCTCCTCTGCAACACAACACCGCCCATCTTCCTTTTCCATCCCTAGATTTGTCGCCTTACAGGATGATTGACCATAGGGATTTTCACTCTCAGGGAAAACTCAGCCCCCTGGTCTCAAGGTGGCTTACCCTAAATCTCCCATCTATCAGTGCCCAGTTATCCACCATCAGCATATTGCTTGGGGCCATTCTATTTAGCTAGGAAGAACAACCCTGTGTGCCTTCACATATGGAGTTTAAGCCTCCAGTGTAGCCTCCCCTCATCTCATGGTCTCTCCATCAGTGGGAACTAGAAGGTATTGTCCTGCTCTCCTGGTTGAGGAATGGCTTCATCAAGAACCAACAACTATTTTTAGCAAGAGGGCTTGCTAAATCCATATAGAAGGGGAAATTTTGTGAAAAAAGAAAATCTGTGGGTTTCAAAGGCAATTTTTTACATTATTCTGCAGAACAGCTTCTTATTCTTTTTAAAAATATTTGTATTAATTTCAGAGACAAAAGGAGAGAGAGAGAGAGAGAGAGAGAGAGAGAGAGAGAGAGAGAGAGACATCAATGGTGAGAGAAAATCATTGATTGACTGTCTCCCACATGCCCTCTACTGGGGATTAAACCTGCAATCAGGCATGTGCCCTGACTGAGAATCGAACTGTGACTTCCTGGTTTATAGTTCAGTGCTCAACCACTGATCCACATGGACCGGGCCAGCTTATTCTTCTAAGAGACTCTAGTTTATTTGAAATCTATTTTTTCCAAGAAGAGGGAGATCTTTAAGTTTGCAAAACCAAGGTTCTACTGAGCAAGTCTTTCTGCAACCAATAAATATTTGTCCTAAAGTTCCTCAAGAACCCATCTTTTAAATGTATTTTATTCCCCAAATTTCCAAGAGCTCAGAATTAATTCTTTGGCAGGGCCCAAGTTCATGATTATTGTTCTTGTTTTTGTTCCCAACTGACACCCCAGCAGTTGATGCAACAGGGCATATTTCTAAACCAGCAGCCCAGCTGGCCACCCACAGCAGACCCCAGGGATCCCAGGCTGCACTTATTATAGGACACACAGGCACACATCTAATATAATATGATATGCACACATCACAGATCATATATAACATACCACAACACACGAAGTATCATGTTTGTTGACCTCCAACAGCCATGCCTATGAATAGCTGCCTCTGCATGTCTCCTGTTTCTGCAAGACTTGCCCCCAGGGTCTCTGTTCCTAGCAGTGAGAAAGGGTCTCTTTACCCTCTGCTTATACTAGCAGATAACGATAGGAATTTAACAGATAGAGGGAAGAGGGAACCCATGTTGGAATGAAAACATCTCTATATCTATCTACCAGCATGCTAATACTAGGGGAGGGCAGTGATTCTCTGCATCCCACATTGGAAAATAATGGAAGAAAACGTGTGCTGTGTTCTAAACAAGCAACCTTTGTGCCTTTATCATGCTTATATCATACTATATCCTATAACATCCCCAACAACATGTTTTCTCTCTGTACCTTCCTGACAGATAAATAGCAGGCAACTTTGCCTGTGGGCCAGATCAGATGCCTTCTACTAAGCAACACTTCTTACCAGTACAAATCAATCTCCTAGATACATAAGTGAAGAACCAGAAATATAGAGAAAAAAGAATAGTGAACCTTGCCCAAAAGAGAGCATTGTACCACCATAGTTGAGCCCTGCAGGCCTAGGAGTCTTAGCTTCCAGAAGTCTTCTGTTTTGGCCAATTGCAAACAGTCCATTATTGCACCAAGACACAGGAATAAAAGCAATGCAACACCCACAGGGACATTTTGACTCTGCTATGCTTCCATCAATCAACCAAGAACTTTCTAAGTGGAAATGAAGTATCCACACCCTAAATTGTCCTGCCTGGCTCCAAACCAGCCAGCTCCAAGGGGAGGCCACCGTGTTCTCTTGCCGAGTTCCCTCAGGTGTCCTCTCACTGGCCAGCATTTAGGTAGAACTCAAAAAAAAACCTGTTACTTCCACTCAGTTCCAGTCCGTGATCTCACAATAATGCATCCCAGGCGTTGTGTTTCAGGCTAGTATTTACGGGCTATGCGGGCTATTTCCAGGCCCGGCTATTACCAGTGAATGCGGTAACATTAATATGAGTAAATGCAGGAAAAGGGATGAAATAAAACATATCCTTTTGAAGGAAATGAGAGCCCCTTAAGAAAGGAAAACACACATAGGAAAAGACATGGGCATATCAGAATACAAATAGGGCACTTGGGAACAGTGGATTCCACAAGCATGAGGTTATTGAAGTATTTTGATACTAGAGTAAGCACCTGCAGATATGAATTACATCCTTGTTCAGACCACTAACATTAGAGTACTGACATCTCAGGAAGTGCTTATGTTATATTTCAAATCCCCCTGCCCGCTGCCCAAATATCCAATAAATCAATCAATGATAAAGGACACTGGCTAAACGGCTTAAAATGCTGAACAAGCCACCTCTCCCTCCTCAGAGAGGCTGCCACCCTTAATTTATTGGGGGCTTCCCTAGAAACTCACACCCCAGCCTTGGGATACAGGGAGAGTGAGATCGGCCTTTAACACCTTCAGTGCTGAAGTGGTGGGGGAGCAATAGGCTGGACATCTGGGGACGCTGAGGTGGGCTCCTGAGATGAGCGTCAGCCTGAGGAGAGCAGATGGAATTCTCTAGTGTCTCTCCCCACACCACCCTGTCCACTTAACTCAGTTCTCACTCTCTCCTTGGGGTGAGACATGAGGTTGTGAGCCATGCTAACTTTATTTGGTTAAACAGTGCCTTTTATATATTTGAGGCAGGCTTTCTAATAGTATTTTTGTTGTTATTAATTCTCACCTAACGATATTTTTTCCATTGGTTTTTAGAGTGGAAGGGAGGGTGAGAGACAGAGAAACATCCATATGAGAGATACACATCATTGATTGCTTCCCACATGTGGCCCCAACCAGACCATGGGTAGAGCCTCCACTGAGGTATGTGCATGCCCTTGATCAGAACCGAACCCCAGACCTTTCATTCTGAGGGCTGATTCTCCAACCACTGAGTCAAACTAGGCAGGGCTAATAATTATTTTATAAGAATAAAATCAAAGGCATAATGGAAATTTTAGATACTTTCCTAAGACAACATAAAATCTCTAGTCAAGTAGAACAGGGTATGAAAAACTAATTTGTGGTATGTTTTTAAAAAGATAGGGGAAAGTGTCAAAACTCTACTTAATGGTTATCTTTGGGTGGCAGAATTTGGGGAGGTGTTACTTTTTTCTTTCCTATATTCCCCCAATATTCTGTAATATTAGTTAGTATAATGGATAATTTTACCATCAGTGTGATTGAGTCACAGTGATGCACCATGGCTGGCCAGATATTTGGTCAAAAATTATTCTTGGTGTTTCTGTGAAGGTGTTTTGGATGATACTGGCATTTGAATCAAGAGACTGAGCAAAGCAGCTTGCCCTCCACAATGTGGGTAGGCCTTGTTTAATCTACTGAAAACCTGAGTAGAATAATAAGGCTGGTAAGAGAGAACTGCTCCATAACTGTCTGAGCTAGGATATCACTCTTCTCCAGCCTTCAGGCAGAGACTTGGATTCAGTTACACCCTTAGCTCTCCTGGGTCCCCAGCTTGCCAACTACAGATCGTGGGACTTCTCAGCCTCCAGAATTGCTTGAGCCAATTCCTTAATATATCTTATTAGTTCTGTTTCTCTGGAGGACACAAATGCAACTAGTTTTGCATTTATACTTTTACTAGCTTCTACAATATTATTTCTGAAATTAGAAAATAACTTTTAAAATTCATCTATGCAAATTTAGGAAGAACTATATGTATTTATGCAAAGACAGCCTAATGGATTAATCCTACTGAGAGAGCATTTGTGTTTAGTTTTTAGGTTTAATTTTGATATTTATTCTTACCACATAAATCTTAAGGCATCTAGAAAGTATTAACTTCATTGTTTATTTACATGGCATTACTCAAAAGCCTTTACTGGTTTTGAAAGTGTAGTTTTTTTGGTTTAAAATTTTGCATTGGAAGTGAAATCAGTTTATAATTTTACGCCAACAATACTCGTCTTCGGTGATTTTAAAATCAATAATAGCAAAAGTCTTAGCCTTGTTTTTAAATCAGATGGCATTAAACAAGACAATTAACAGTAATGAACATTTAAACATTTTTTACCAAGTGCTGTATTAATTATTTTATTTAGTCATCACAATAATCACATCAGCCACATTTTATAAGAAAGGATATCACGGATGGCAGAGATACTGCAAAATACTGAAGGTCACACAGGGTAGCAGGTAACAGGCCTGGGGCTCGAATCCAGGGCCTCTATTTCCCAATTATATGCTATTCCCTGTGGAGTATCCCCTGCTTAAAGAGCTAGCTGTCAGGACCAAGCGGATACCCAGGAAATGTCGTAAGAGTTTAAGATTGAACATTAATTCTGAGTGGTGTTTTCATTGATTTTTATCAATTATAGCAAGTCTTGCCTGACTTGCTCCATTTTAAAAACTGAAGTTCAAAGTTGGAAAAGAATTCACCCCCACAGTTAATGCAGCTTCAGAAAGAGAAGCTTGGAATGATGGCTTGTGCTCCAAATGAGGCATAAACATGGATCTAACTGCAGCCCACGAGGCCATGTTCTGAGGAGGCCGAGTGAAGGCAGCCTTCCCTTTTGTCCAGATGTTCAGAAACAACAGAATGGAATGATTCAGAGGGGAAAATGCTTTTGTTTGATTGTGGACTTTTTATTAAGCTTCACAAAATCAGTGATTCTCTTTAGGGTCCTTAAAATCATTGATTTTTTTCTCCATAGAATGCCAAGAACCAGATGTCCTTTAATAATTAATGTCTTCCTTCAGAGGATCCAGAATAGGACTAGGGAGGGCAGTGGTAAGGACGGTGGGAAGAAAGGGAAAAACAAGAAGGGAGAAAGAAGTAGCAATGACAAAGGAAAAGAATACAGAAAAAAATCATTTTTGCCTTATCAAGTGTATTGCTATTATAGTTAATCACTATTTTTGAGGATTTTTCTTTTTTCTTTTTCTGCTTATATTATTGTTTTATTTAAGGATTGTACTTTTGTCGATATCCTACCAAAATAACAAAACTTTTTTTAAATTAAATCTTCATTGTTCAGATTATTACAATTATTTCTTTTATTTTCCCCTCCATAGCTCCCCTCCACTCAAATCCTAGCCCCCCTTTACCCTTACAACCCCCACATTGACCTCATCCATAGGTGTATGATTTTTGTCCAGTCTCTCCCTACACCCCTCTCACCCCTTTCACTCTGAGAATTATCTATCCACTCCCTTTCTGTGCTCCTGATTTTATTATATTCACCAGTTTATTCTGTTCATCAAATTTTTAATTCACTTTTAGATTCACTTGTTGATAGATATGTGTTGCTCATAATTTTTTATCTTTTGCCTTTATCTTCTTCCTCTTCTCAAAGAGTACCTTTCAGCATTTCATATAATACTGGTTTGGTGTTGATGAACTCCTTTAGCTTTTTCTTATTTGTGAAGTTCTTTATCTGACCTTCAATTCTGAATGATACCTTTGTTGGATAGAGTATTCTTGGTTGTAGGTTCTTGCTATTCATCACTTTGAATATTTCTTGCCACTCCCTTCTGGCCTGCATAATTGCTGTTGGAAATCAGCTGACAATTGCATGGGTGCTCCCTTGTAGGTAATTAATTGTTTTTCTCTTGCTGCTTTCAATATTTTCTTTGGTCTCTTGCTCTTGGTATTTTAATTGTGATGTGTCTTGCTGAGGTCCTCTTTGGATTCCTTTGTTTGGGGTTTTGTGTGCTTCCTGCACTTGTAAGTCTATTTCTTTCATAAGATGTGGGAAGTTTTCAGTCATTATTTCTTCAAATAGGTTTTCAGTATCTTGCTCTCTCTCTTCTTCTGGAACCCCCACAATTCTGATGTTGGTAACTTGAAGTTGTCCCAGAGGCTCCTTACATTATCTTCACATTTTTGGATTCTTTTTTCTTCTTGCTTTTCCAATTGAGTGTTTTCTGCTTTCTTATATTTCACATCTTTGACTTGATTCTTGCATTCTTCTAGTTTGCTGTTAGGTCTCTGTATAATATTTTTTATCTCAGTCAGTGTATGTTTAATTTCTAGTTGGTCCTTTTTTATCTCTAGCTGGTCCTTTTTCATCTCCTCTTGGGTCTCGCTAAATTTATCCATTTTTTCTAGGAAATTCTTGAAAAACCTTATAACTGTGGTTTTGAACTCTATATCCAGTCATTTGTTTTTCTCCATTCTTTCCTTTGTAATCTGTTCCTTTGTTTCCACATTTTCACTATGCTGGGAGAACTTCTGAGTTGGATTCAGCCTTATGATACAAGACTTGCAAAACTGCAAAAGCCTCTCTGTTGAGCTTGGGAGGGGTAGAGTCTCAGGGCTTAACGAACCACCTTGCCTTCCAGTCAGCCTCACCCTACGAGGCCCCTGGGTCTCACGTGTCTCTTGGTAATTGCTGGAGCTGTCCCTGTGTGCACTCGAGATGCCCCTAGACCACTGCCTTCCTGGCTCCCCTGTGCTCTGGGACTGTATAAGTCTGGGTCCCCCGGGTCTCACTTGAAACTGGGGTTTAGTGGAGTTAGAAGTGGCACAGTTGTGAGGCTCTATCTCCTGCCCACTAGTGAAAGCCAGCCGCACAATCAGCAGTTCGTCTTCTGCGCACAGTGCTGTGTGCGCCACCAGACTTCTGCCCTTTCGCTGGTTCCCCTAAATTTCTGTGCACTTCTCCCTTTTCACAGTCCAAACTGCCCCTGTATGAGTCTTGGCCAGACCTGGGGTTCAGTGCTATAGGATAAGGGGTTCAGTGCAGTTGGGAGTCTCCCATCTCCCTCCTGCCAGAGGAAGCCAGCCAGGCAATCCGGCACCTGCTCTCTCCAAGCACGAGTTTCCGTACCTCAGCTTTTTGTAGCCCCTCTGGGTCTCTGTGAGCCCCTCTCTTTCCTTCTAGTTGTAGAATTTCCACTCAGCCAGCTTTTCTGTGGTTCTGGATGGTGTCCATTCTGTCTTTTAGTTGTAGTTTTGAAATTGTTGTGAGAGGCAGAAGTTTAGATGTCCACCTATGCCGCCATCTTGGTTTCTCCAAAATCTTGAGGATTTTATAAGAGGTGTTTTATGTATATTAGGTATCACAGAAACACTTGAAAGGTAGATATTGCCATTAATTTGAGATTAACCTGCTCAGGGCCACACAGTTAAATGGAGATGCTGGGATTCAAATCCAGGTCAATCAGACTCTAGAGTCTGAATTCTTGACCTCATGAGAGAACTGTTTCCCATTTCTAAACTTTATAGGTAGGGACCCCAAATATTCCCGATGCTCTTTCCCAAGTTGGCCAAATAATAGCTAACTGGTGGTTCCCAAACTATTTAGAGTTATTTATCTATTAAAGCTTTTACTCTGTGAACTAAGATTCTTTTCCCATTGAACTTTTAATGCAATTGAGAGGCAGAGCTATTGATTAAAACACAGGATTTTATTTGAAGTGGAATTAATGCTGGTACCAAAAGGGTTCTGCTAGAATTCCTCTGTACTAAAATTTTCCAAAGGCGATGTCATCCCCAAAAACAAGGTTGTTCTCCATGTGTATCCATAAGCAGATTTCACCAGGTCCATCAGCTACAGTTAGCTGGGAAATCCTCAAAGGGAATGGGTTGGGGCGGGATAGGGGTGGGAGGACAGGGAAAAAGAGAACAACCAAAGAACTTATATGCATACTAACAGGCCCAGTACACGAATTCGTGCGCAGGAGGGGTCTAGCCAATTGGGGCCTGACAGGCTGGGGGAGAAAGGGCCGTGGGAGGTGCCTGTTTGCCGGCCGCAGTGCACATCATAGCAACCAGCAGTTATAATAACCCATGGATGGACACAGACAATTGTATGGTGAAGGCCTGGGGAGGGGAGAGGAATGGGGAGGAGGGAACATCTATAATACTTTCAACAATAAAGGTCATTTTTTAAAAAGAACAAATGAACAGCTCTCCATTGCTCCTAGAGTCTCTGACCAGAACCAAATGCATGCTGATAGATGACATCGCCAGTTTCTCAAGTCCTAACCACCCAAAACGTTAACCATTGAAGCACTCCTGGGAAAATAAACCTTCATTTCAAAAACCTGACTAATATATCCAAAGATAGAAGAGCTGGTTTCCAGTCAGCAACAAAGCTGTGCAAATAGGTTACACTTATTTTGAATTAAAGTTCTGGTGAGCTTATCAGAATTAGAAAGCACTGGGAAAACAAAACCCCTATGTTGGGGCTACAGAAGCACAGTTCAGTGGAGATTAGCAAACACTGATCTAAGGGACCCCAGTAAAGTCACTTCTTGTTTTCTTTATTTTTCTCATTTTTATAACAGAACTAGAGGCCCAGTGCCTGAAATTTGTGCACTGGGGGGCGGGGAGGAGTGTCCCTCAGCCCATCCTGCATCCTCTCCAATCTGGGACCCCTCGGGGGATGTCTGACTGTTGGTTTAGGCTCGATCCCATAGGCCAACCCAAGACAATTGGCTCCCAACTGCTCAACTGCCTGCTTGCCTGATTGCCCCTAACAACTTCTGTCTGCCAGCCTGATCACCCCATAACCACTTCCCTGCCAACCTGATGGATGACTCATTGCTCTCCTGCTGGCCCAATCACACCTGACTGCCCTTCCCTACCAGCCTTGTCACCTCCAACTGCCCTCTCCTGTTGGTCTGGTCGCCCCTAACTACCCTCCCCTGCCAGCTATCTTGTGACCACATGGGTACGGCCATCTTATAACTACATGGGGGTGGCTATCTTGTGAGAGGACATGATAGTCAATTTGCATATTATATCTTTATTATATAGGATGTGATTATCAATCTAAAACAAAGAATTCCTTGTTGTTGTTGTTAATCCTCACCTGGAGAAAAAATTTTCCATTGATTTTTAGAAAAAGAGGAAGGAGTAAAGAGAGGGAAGACACATCATTGGTTGTCTCCTGCATGTTTCCCAACTGGGGCTGGGAATTGAACCTACAACCCTTCATTCAGTGGACAGGCTGATGCTCTAACCAATGAGAACACTAGCTAGGGCTGAAGAATAGCTTAAAAATTTTTTTTTGTAATTGATTTCAGAGAGGAAGGGAGAGAGAAAGCTAGAAACATCATGAGAATCATTATTGGCTGCCTCCTGCATATTCCCTACTGAGGATCAAACCACAACCCAGGCATGAGCTGGCAACCTGGGCATGTGCCCTGACTGGGAATCAATCTGTGGTTAATATGTTGACTCTGAACCACTGAGCAACCCCAGCCAGGCAAGAACACAATTTTTGTTAAGAGTATTGTTTTGGAAGAACTGGGATTTGAACCCAAGAACTGGTTCAAATCTCAATTCTATCACTTACAAGGTCCTTTGGGCAACTCACTAATCACCTTGAGTCTTAGTTACCAACCATGCAATCTACTAACTTCTTCAGTCTCCTAGTTTGCTATGATCTGCAAAATGCACTGAATGATGTCTGCTTGACAATGCTGTTGAGAGAATTCCATGGAATATTTTTCAAGGCAGCCAGCACATGTCTGGACATAATATGCGCTCAGTAAAAGTTGTTTGGGTCATGGTCTGAATGTGGTTCAGAAAGAAACAAACAGCAGAACTTCTCCATGCCTGGGCCTGCCATCAGCAGTTGTGGGATGTTGGCAAGTTACTCCAACTCCGAAGCTGTCATTTTCTTCATCTGTGAAGCAAAATAGTCACTAAATTCATCTCTGTCATTTTATGGTTTTAGAAAATTGTTTTTTATTGAGCTGGATATCACAATCACAAAATAATACATCCTGAAATTTATAATCGACATTTTTGATGTGAATGTCCATGACATAGGAACATGTTACAGGTGAAATAGAGTCATCATGAAATATAAGATACATTTTTTTAAAAGATGGATTCTCAATGTCCTGGGCAGAAGCTGTTAGAAAAAGTGGGCTAGCTGCTCCCCAATTGGAGGCTAACTCCTTTAGAAGAGAGCTTCCTTTCTCACCTGTAAGTTTCTTAGTACCATTATCTTAACTAGATCAAGGAGCTGCAAGGATACCTTAACTTTAATCACCTTTTCAACTTAAAGCTAGCATGCCACTAAATGTACGCCCGGCTCACTGTCTGGTTATTATCATTTAATAAACATTCCTTTTGGCATTTGCTGCCCCAAACCTTTAATATACAACCTGTGCCAGTTCCTCCCCCTGGGGCTCCAGACAGACATGGCAGAAGCTGCCCACAGCTCAAGTAGATTTCTTCCTGGGTTCAGGTATCCAGCAGAATGGAGGGTGTCCATGTAAATCAAATCACCCCAGAACTGATTTAGGATTAGCAGAACCCCTTGATGAAAACTCTGTGTTCTTTTACCAGTCTCTAGCAAAAAGCTCTGGCAAGCTCCTTGGCTAAAATGCACACCTGACCCCACTGGGAAACCAGAGGTGGGTGCATTTTGGGTGATGAAAATATCCATGTATTTTATTTCCATGGCTAGAGCAAGGCTAAGAATTTGAATAAGTTGCATAAAATATTTAGTAAAAGCTAGTGCAGTCAGTACAGGATTATACAACCTTGCTGATTATACATAACCTCCCCACTCCCCCAAAAAAATGTAATACAGAAAAATCTAAATTAGGAGTGAGGAGTGCAGTGGTTAATATTTATGTTCCAATAGGACTGATTTTCTTTTGTAGGATGCAGATCTGGGCTAAGAACATGAAAGACTAGAAGTGGATGATACCTCCAAAATGGAGCAAAGGGGCTACTGGGTCTGAAATTGTGGGGCTGAGGGCAGCAGCTTTTCAAGGGCATTTCTGATCACAGTAGAAGCCCAGTGCATGAAAATTCATGCACTAGAGGCGGCGGGTAGGGTCCCTCAGCCCAACCTGCCCCTTCTCACAATCTGGGAGCCCTCAAGGGTAAGAGGTGCCCCATCACACCTCTGCTGCTGCCACTGCCAGCAGTTCAAGCTTCGGCTGGCCCTGGTTACCTGAGCCTCAGGCAGCCCTGGGTGGCTGGGCAGCTGTCATCTGAAGCTGACTATGCCCTGAGCTGGCCCTAGGCGGCTGGGGGGCTGAGAGAACTTTGGGAACTGTGGAGGCAGGCATGCAGTGGCTGGGACTGCCTGGGATGGGAGTGGGTCCACCCTTGCAGCATGCCTGCCACTCCAGCGGAGCTGAGGGGACTGGGCACCATCATCTTGTGGCTGTGGGCACTGCCATCTTTGAGGATAGAGCAGCCAATTAGCATATTTCCTCCTTATTGGCTGTGGGCGCCACCATCTTTATTAAATAGGATAGCAAGTCCAGAACAGAGGAAATGCTCATCTTCCCTATATAACTCTCCTCCTCTTTCACAGCCCCCAAATGCTTGCCTCTCTAGTGATAGCATCTTCATCAGACACTTGAAATGTAAACAGTCTCCTAATTCCAGCTCCATCACTTGCTAGCTGTGGGATCATGTCATAGTAAGTAACCTCTTGAAATCTGTTTCCTTATCTGTCAAATGGGCTTATTAGTGAGACCACATGAGGGCACATGGGAAGACATCTAGTGATTACACTGTGGATAAACAATACGCGGGGAATGGGCTTCTATAACAAGAAAGTGCTGATGAAATCAAGAGGCACCACATCTGTATTATTTGATTTTCACAGCAGCCTCAGAAAGTAGGCATCCCTAATAGTCCCATTTTAGAGGCAGGGTAACTGAAACTAAGACTTTCGTTATTTTCTAAGCAGTTTACTTTTTTTATTAATGTGTGCATGCTTGTGTGATTTCCTGTGTGTAGCCTCACTAGGGCGGTGGTGAAAGGAGAGGGAGGCAAAAGCCTCCAGAATCTGGCATTGCTAGGCGGTTTCCTATCCAAGTATTGACTGGGCCTCCTGACCTTGCTTAGTTTCTGAGATCAGACGAGATCGAGCGAGTTCAGGGTGGTATGAAAGTAGACAGCACTTTACTTCTTGAAATTTTTGTTTGAAATAATTATGTAATTACAGGAAGTTGCAAAAATAGTAGAGGTCCCGTGTCCCCTTCCCCCAACTCTTCCCATGCTTACATCTTACCTAACTGCAGCCCCACTGGGGCTACTGCAGTTTTCTCAGGTGTACACTTCAGAAATGAAGCTGAACCTGAGGCTGGCAGTTGGGGCACCATCGGGACCACTACAGTGCTTTTATTGGGATAAGGGAATCGATTTCAGTGCCTGGGGACCCTGTCCTAATGTTCTGATAGCAGACTTATGAGGCAAGATGATAATAGAGGTTCACTGGCAAGTTAGAATGCTTCTGCCCTATGAATCCACAGTACATGTTCTTCTAATGTGTTAACTAGGCTCTGAATACTGACCAACTTCCAGCTGGGCATTTGGTGATGAAAGCCTTGCTGTTTTATTACCAGTCCCTCTGGTTCATCAGCTCTTTCCTCCATTCTGTTCACCATTCCAAATTCACACTATCTGAAGCCAGCAGATGTATATGGCCAATTCTACCCGCTCCTTCCCTATCCAACTTATGAACTTGGAAAAGAAGATCACTTCCACATTTCTTACCACAGTATTTATTGGAAGGAAGTTATTTCATCTATCATTAACATCCTTCTCAGAGAAGAGGTTCCCAGGAAATAGGAAACTTGGCCTTTTCCTTTGGCTCGGATATTGCTTGCAGGGCCACACTATCCTGACGACCGACCTTGGGGAAGACTCCCAAATGCTTGACAACTGTGGTTTCTTTTCTCTTGGCCATGATGCCTGCAGGTCAAAAAGCCCTTAAGGAAAATGAAATGTATGAAGCAGCACCTCCACTCTGGCTGTCCCCCTTTCCTCACTGCCCCTGGGGAGACAATGCTTATACACTGGAAGGCCACCTTTTTATGGCAGCTGCCTCCCAACCTGGCCCACGGTTTGATGGCACACCCTGGCTCATGAAATTGAGGAAGTCTGGGTAATGGCAAAAACAGAGAATACTTGTACTCCTTAAAAAAAACAAAGGAGAGCCAAACCGGTTTGGCTCAGTGGATAGAGCACTGGTCTGAGGACTGAAGAGTCCCAGGTTCGATTCGGGTCAAGAGCATGTACCTTGGTGGCGGGCACATCCCCAGTAGGGGGTGTGCAGGAGGCAGATGATCGATGTTTCTAACTCTCTATCCCTCTCCCTTCCTCTCTGTAAAAAATAAAATATATTAGAAAAAAAAAGAGAGAGAAATGTTCTCTCTGACCCCAGTATAACAAAAGGCTTTAGTGAAAATAGCACCCTGCTCAGCTGCAATAAGGTGAAAGGTTAAACGTGGACATAGTAGTAATATATACGCAGTTTCTTAGTTTTCTGGTGGGAATACTTAACAACTTAAGTATGTTTCCCCAGGAGGTAATCTATTATATTTTGTCCAATTTCTTCCTCCAAGAACTGAATCAAGTCATGATGTAATGCCAGGGGAGAACAATCTTCTGGAAACAGAGTATCTTTCTGGGGACAAGGTTGAGGAAAACATCTTAATACTGTTGGCCTGGTGGTAACAGTTCTTGACTTGCAGAGATGGCAGAGTGAGAGCCAAGAAGGCTGTGAGACGTCAGAGGACACACACCTCCCAAGTGTTTGGGATGGGCCTACAAAGGTTTTCTTCTCTTGGAGAAATACAGGCGTAAATCCACTCAGACATTTACGGGACAGCTGCAGGACACGGGCACGTCCTGCAGGGACCGAGCTGGCGATGCTGCTTGTTCAGTGCCGGCATCTAAGTGCAGATGCGGTCTTGATTTCTAGTTTAAAGAGTGTTTCTTCTGGCTTCTTTCCTGCCCCCAATTCCCTCTCTACCGAAAAATATTATGGAAGAAAAGGTAAATCAACACTCATCATTCACTTAAGGAAAACAGATGCAACTCTGGTTATTTGTGAGAGGTTCTGGATGGCTTCAAGCCCCACTGTAGCTATTTATTTCTAGGGCTCCTCCAACTAAACTTTTACAAAAACAGCCAACAAGTATCCTAATGGCCTGGTTTCCTAAGCACCCGGGTGCCAGAGTATGGAGGCAGCAGTTGAAATGGGTATGAACAGGAGCCAGCTATGAGAAAGCCTCCGATCCATCTCTCCCAAGTTCTCTCACTGCTTGCTGTCCTAGAGAAAATCATTCCCCTTTGGTTCCTCTTCTAATATGGGAACAAGAGTACATCTCATTCTGTACTTCCAGAGACAGAACACATGCCAATACATTAGAGTGGTTTGTATGTTTTACTGTACAAAATATATGTTGTGTGTGGTATGCAAAAAAATTAAAAGGTGGAAGGAAGGTCAAAACCTAAATGAGGGGTTCTGAGATGAGTTGGGTGAGCCTAAGTTACCTACTTAAAGGAAAGCTGCATCATTTCTAAGGGGAAAGGAAGCCACAATGGGAATTAAAAGGCTCCAATTTGGTTGCAAAAGGTATATTACTTCTTTAAAATATATGTTTATTGATTTGAGTGGAAAGGAGAGGGAGAAATAGAAACATTAATGTAAGAGATTCACTAATTGGCTCCTTCCTGCAGGCTCCCTATGGGAATGGAGTCTTAAACCTGGACATGTGCCCTAACAGGGAATTAAACTGTGACCTCTGGTTCATAGGTTGATGCTCAACCACTGAGCCATACCAGCTAGGCTATTATTTTTAATCTAAAAATAAGTTTATTTGGCAAACAAGGAATCAATCCTTCAGCTCTCACAAGGTTTAAAAAATGTAGAACTTAAATAAACCAGAATGTCCAATTATTCTTACCCTACCCAATGAAAGAACCCCATTTAAATGTGAAGACTAAGAACTGAAAGGAACACTTAAAATAGAAAATAAGAGCCAGCCTTTCATCAAGAAGGGTGTATTCTGCTCCCTTCTCGAATCTTACACTCATCCTCACCTCTTAATAGCCTGGGAGCCATGGACTTCACAAGACCCACCTACCATCCGTGGAGGTCTACTTCCCACTATCCAGGCACCTGCAAAGAACTAAGCACCCACTCCTTCAAATTACTTAGGTTAGAACAGGCGAGTCAGGCCAGATGATGGCATACAGTTCTGTAGAAATCTTTGTCAATCCAGTGTTTCTAACTGAAATGCAAGATGCAGGCACTGCTTAATCTATAGTTTATTATATGCAGTTAACAGCCATTGAAATAATCCAATGGCTTAGTTCCAGGCACACACCAAAACTTTCAATGAAAACTAGAATTTTATATTTCAAAGGGAGACTAAGTCTTTGCTGCCACTGTTAGAGGCTGAATGCTGGGCTTAAAAACATGTTTCCAGTGTTTCTTGTTTAAGGCATAGGTGGCCACAAATTTCAAGTTATGAATGTGACCAATTTGAAAAATATATTTTCTAGGGTCGTGAAGAGCAGTGGCACATTACAAAATGAATTATCTTGATTGTGCAGAGTCCTGTCTCCCCATGGATCCAAAGACTGGAACACTTAACCACCTCAGGGGGTGGCTGAAGTCAGTAACCAACGTTGGGATCACATCATAAAGACATGTCACTGAAGGAGTCTCTGGGGCCCTAGCAGGCTACCATCAAGGGGGTTTTATTGCATATTTGCAGGGTCTGATAGTCCTAGAATTCTCAGATTCTTAGTGGTCTTTCTAAACGTTTAAATACTTAAATTCAAGCTTTTATTACTCTTCTGGGACCTCTGTAGAATTATTTACATTTGGAGTTACTATTATCGAAGAGTTAACTTTAAAAATATCAGTGGAAAAAAAAAAAAAGTCAAGTTAAAAGTATTACCACAAATGGAATTCCTTGAGACAAATATCTGTGTTTTTTTTTAATGCCACCTGTAAGCTGTAAATATGTGTATTAATTTTCCCCACAGTATTTGCTTTGGCTGTGACCTATCCTAATATTCAGTTGAACAAGGGCTAACAATTGTCAAACCAAATTCTTGTTTGAGAGCTGAGCTCTAACTACTGCCAGTTTGAGAGAAACACACATGCAGGTTTAGGGAATATGTTTTGTTTGTTTTGGCTGTGACACAGGCAGAACAGTTTCCATCCCATTCGAATGCATTCAAGAGAGTTTGAAATATTGCACAATAAAAGTCATTCATTATATCTGTCTCCTTTCCCTTCCAAAAACAAAAATGGCTGCCCCGTTCCAAATCTACACAGGGGGGCAGGAAGAAGGGAGTCACAGGGTCACTGGAAATCACCCAAAACTAACACCAGGTTTTTCAGGTCTGAGTTAGGGAATACTTCTGAAATCTTCATTCCCAACATGTACTTAAAACAAGAAAAGACTAATCATGTTGGATTATAGCTCCGTTTTGAACAATTAGAAAATGAACAATGTTCGTGTTCCTATTTTAGGCATAAAATCACACGCTTTTCCTCCCAGCACCTGGCATCTAAACTTATGTGAGTTAAAAAGTTCTTTTACTCACTTTCTCTTTGAAGACTAAACAGTTTGACACCAATTTTATACTGAATATATATATATGTATATTTCACTGGTTGGACCATACATTTGGGAGAATCTATTTTTGCTAATACCTGATGCTACTTAGCAGCTATTAGATACCCTCTGTAGAGAAAACAATGACATTTACTTTGTGTTGACCCATGAGCATCCTGGATAAGAGAACATTGGAAATGCAGGTTGTTTTTAAATGGCAAAAATAGAAATGCCACTAACAAAACATCATATTAACTATTTATAAAGCAAACTTTAAGTGGGTGAATAAGGCTATGAGAATAGAGCATTAGATGTAATAAATAAATGTAAGCTACCTTTACATTTCAGCACTTTAAAACTCACACATAAATACACTTTGTAGGAATTTGAAATCTTAAAAAAAATGACATAACTTGAATTTCATGCTTTACATCTAAATCCAAAATGCCTGCTGTTGGCACCCCCGTAGACCACTCTTATCATTAAGAATATAAATTAAACCACTGAATCAGACAAGGTGTGTGCCATGAACAACCAAGAAAAGGGAAGACTCAAGAAAAGCTCGTCTCCACTAGTCTTTGGGAATTTTGGATATACCCTATCCCTTAGAAAATGCAAACTTGTATTTTTCTTTAATGTGCTTGCTCATTTATTTTTCCTTTCATATAAGTGATAGAGAGCAGTTCCAGACAATCCTTGCTTCTCAATATCCTAAAATTCTCTAAAACCTTTCTCATAAATCTTAAAATTAGGTTGTGGATAATCTTGGTTGAAGCTGGGAAGGGTTAAGGAGGCAGAAGTATAAACCAGGAGAATGGCAGTAGCTATTACTCTTCTCATTAAAACCATTGTTACTCATAGTCTGTATCACCATTTCAAAGCAGACAAGCATCAAAGAATGTATAAGAATGAACAAAGCAGCACAATATTAGATACACTTGAAATTGTTAGGCCACAGTACACATTAAGTCTATTCTAGAAGCTATTCTATGACTTATTGTAACTTAATTTCACCCGAGTATTTGATCTAACATTTGATCTAGAACTCCAAGCCCAGATTCAGCCCTGCAGACATAGAAAACCTGGTAGTACAACACAGAAATGCATCAGCATTCATGAGGAGAGATTCGTCCAGATGTATTCATAGGTTAGAATATAATGGAAGTTAAGAAAAATACTTAAAAACAAACACGTGTATGAGATGAATTAAACTTACACTGTCTGTTCTCAGTAAGTATACTTGAAAGGAGTAGAATGTGCCTTTGGATCTCCATTCCTCTAAAACCCTTATCAGTGAACTTTAAGTGTCACTTCATCACATGCAGAAAAATATAAAACAAGATGAACTGATCTGAAGCTGATGCCACCAGGACTTAGAGGTCCAGGGCAATTCTTTATAATCAGATCCTGTATTACAATTCTGCGCCTTAAGAGTATTGACCCACCTGAAGGCGTAATCACACTTAGAAATTGTGCCTGGAACACAGATGAATGAAACCTCAATTTGCCTGCCTACGGTGACCTGGCAACATTTTCCCATATTAAGAAATAATTCTCAAATGCTCAGGCTACTTTCTGACAGTTTTGTGTGTGACAATTTCAATACCAAACCAAACTATAACAAAACCTTAATTTCTGAGAAGAAATGAACCAGTATTAGATAACTTAATTTTTTTAGCAAACTTAATTTTGAATCTTATTTTAACTCCATTCTCTTGCTGATAAAATATTGCACAATGTTAAAAAAAGAGAATTCTTTCTCAATAACTAATCTTAAAGAGACTGGAGGTAATTTTATATTATGAACTTTAGCAAAACCAATTTACTAGAAGATGAGTATGAATGTATAGGTACTCCAAGGAAGTTTATCTCCTTACCATATTTTGAATAGCATAGTATTTACTGACTTTTGCCCTAAATGGCAATACAGGTCTGGTACAACTGTAGGCTCCAGATAGAATTGATTGGTCAAGCTTCTACTGTCCTCTTCCCTCACAAAAAAAGAACTTTAACCGTAGCCAGTTTTGCCTCAGTGTATAGAGCGCTGGCCCGCAACCCGGGCATGTGCCCTTGACTGGAAACAAACCCACAACCTTTCAGTCCTCGGGCTAAGACTCTGTGCACTGAGCCAAACCAGCTAGGGCTATATTTTTGTTTTTGTTTTTTTTAAAGAACTTTAAACACTATGACCCAGATTAACAGTAAAAAAAATTTAGAATCAAGATGGTGTGATGGTTACAGACACACACAAATCAACGGAACAGAATAAAAGTCCAGAAATAGACCTACACATATGCCAACTGATTGCAACAAAGGTGCCAATGTCATTCAATAAGAAATGTGTAATCTTTTCAAGAAATAATTTCCATTAAAAAAAAAGCCCTTGCTTTACACAATATACAAAAATTAACTCAATGTAAACTGAACACCTGTATAAGATAACATAGGAAAAAATCTCAGTGCCCTTGAGTCATGCAAAGATTTCTTGCATAAGACACAAAACCACAAACCATTAAAGAATAAAATAAATTAGACTATAACAAAATTTATGTCTGCTCTTCAAAAGACACTGCTAAGAAAATAAAAACACTAGCCACTGACTGGGGAAAAACATTTGCAGACATATATCTAATAAAGGCCTTGTATCCAAATATAAATATACACAGAACTCTTTCAACTCAATAAGACAAAAACAGACACACACACAGACACACACACACACAAAACCATGAGCAATGGAATCGACACTTCAATAAAAAAAATATATAAGGATGGCAAACACAGTAAAAAATGTTTATTAGGAAAATATACATCAAAACCATAATGAGATATTATTGCACTGCATACCTATTAGAATGCCTATAATGAAAAGGACTGCCAGTACCAGGTGCTGGTGAAAATGTGAAGCTACTGGACAACTTTGCTGCAGGTAAGAATACAAAATGGTGCAGCCCTTCAGGAAACTTGGTGGTTTCTTAGCTAAACAGTTAAACATAACCCAATGGTACATCTCAGGAATCCCACTCCTAAGCATTTATCCTAAGATAAATGAAAACACATGTCTATAAAAAATATCCCTATGTGACTATGGATAGGAGCTTTATTTAGAACAACCAAAAAACAACAACAAAACAGAAACAACCCAAATATCCATCAATTGGTGAATAAATAAACAAAATGGTACACCCATAAAATGGGAATACTACTTAGCAATAAACAGAAATCAACTGCTTATGACATGCGACATTGATGAATCTCATAAGCTTTATGCTAGATTTAAAAAGGACGTATTATACCATATGATCTCATTTATATGATATTCTGGAAAAGGCAAAACCATAAAGATAGCTATCAGTGAGGGAAAGGCTGTGAGAGGTCAGGTTGAGGGAGAAGGGACTGACTGCAAGGATGTAGGAGAGCACCTTTGAGGTGATGAATATGTTCTATTACTTGGCTATGGTAGTGGTTACAGGACTTAATAAATTTGCCAAAATTCAAACTCTAAGTTCAAAAGGTGTGAACTTTATTGTAGGTTAATTATTCCTCAAGAAACCTGGTGTAAAAAAAGAAAATGCTCTTTTAATATAAAGGTGTTATTAATCATTTTTTTCTTCTTAGGCCAAATCTAGAACTGACTCTTAATTCTATGCCTGTGGGAGCAGTAGGAGAAAAAAGAAGTCAAGTGGCTGGACAATATGAGAGACAGAAAAAAGGCAAAAGATGCCAAATTCTTTATAAAGGGGCTTTGCCAGGTATGATTTACAAAAGAAAACTTAACCTAATTTCAGGACTTTATCTTATATTTTCACACAAACCCAGTGTGGCTTAATTTTCAATAACAACAACAACAACAACAACAACAACAACAAAAACAAGTACCATGCATTAGGGAGAAAATGACTAAATTACAAATACCAAAGTTATATAATTCTACAAAAAGGGCTCCCCATGTTAAGACTGAGGATACTCGGTATTTTGTTGAGTAAAAATTAAGTTGCAGAATGGCAAGTATAGTGATCCCATCAGAAAACAAAACCATAGTTGTGTTTACATAGGAAGGTCTGGAAGTTGTGCAGGCTGTTAAGAGGGTTTACATTTAAGAAAGCTGTATGACAATTGCACAAGTGGAGAAGACAGATTTTAATCTTGTAAAATCTACTTTTTTCAATAGCCACATGTTACTTTTGTAATAAAAATGAGTAAAAACTAGAATTAAAGGGAGGTTCGCAGCAGCAGCAAGAGGCCCTGGCTCTAGAGAGGGAGGGGTACAGGAGAAACTCCAGATGTCATGCTGCCATCTTCTGGAATAAACAAGAATCTATAGAAGCGGGAAAAGATGAGAAAGGTTGTTCTAAGGCCAAATGTCAATGTTTCAGAAGTAAAAATCGTCAGGAAAAAATGACTTTGGAGCCAAGTTTTTATTAAACCACAGTGAAAATTATTAAAAAAAGAAAGCATGGCAAATAAAGAAATCTTTAACTTTTTGCAAGTTTTATGATTCAAATGAGACGTAAAGGATAAAACTGTACCTAAGTTTCTTTAATTTTTCAGAGCTGATTTTTTTAGGAAAAAATGCATTTGTTCTTTAGAAATAGCAACAAAATATTCGCATTGAAACACTGAAACCAACACAACTTGTAAAATGTTTTTGTATTTTTAAATGTAGATGCTAGAAAATGAGAACAACTTTACATTTGAAAATTCAAGTAAAAAAAAAAAATCACATACAAAAATGTTTCCTTCATCCTCATGAACACTTTTGAGGAATAAAACAAAGCATGTGACATTTTAAAAAGTCAAAGACAACTGATATTATAGATCACCATACAATTAAAAGGGGAGAAAATAATCTTTTTTTTAACCCTCATGTTAAACAAAGGAGAAATACAAATATTTAACAGAAAGCAAAACCCTCTAGCATCTTATATTTCTGAAAGTTTTTTTTTTCTTTTTTAATTATCAAAACTAAAAAGCTTCCTAAGAAGTTAGTTTTTCTTTTTCTGTGGTTTGTTTTCAGCGGTATCCATTTGCCAACCACACTAAACTATAAAAGAGGGGGAAGTCCATAAATAATTTACGTGTAAAGATAAAAGAATTTTTTAAACAAGTCACCCTTTAGCAGAAGAAATTGGGGATCACTTTGAGTGTTAATGTAAAATACATTAGTCTTTACCAGCAGGAGTTCCAGACCTATTGGTGCCAAGAAGGTAACAAATAGTCTCTCTCGAAGGAGGGGAAATGGGCGCTCAGCAGGCGCCTTCTTCCCTGTTGTGTTATTTATGGAGAGCCCTATTTGTTAACAGGTTTCTGCTATATAGGAAAGGGAGAGTTTAATGACTTAAAGGATTCCAAAGACAATTGTGCAATGATACAATGATTTACACACATTCACAAATTCCAGATATATAAAGCTTTAGATTTTCAAACTGCTATTGCCAAAGTGGCGACAGGATACAGGATAGTACTGCCATATGGTTGAGGCATAACTAAAAAATCCAAGACAACTGACAGTACTTGACATAGTGAGATAAAGATAGCAAGGCTGGAAAATGCCTTGCTAAAAAAAGAAATTAGCGACCTACTGCCGCTTTAAGTAAATTTTAAAAAATTTTCTTTAAGGAGAACTACAAACTAAATCCCAAATTACCTGTGACTAATTTGGGAAATGAATCTTCAACTAAACTGCTATAGTCACCTCTCACCCAACAAAGCATGTAAGAATACTGTTTGAATTACAAACTGCTTTCACATTAGTTATTTATAAATTATATTTTCATTTTATAATAATAGACTTATCATACAGGATGGGACAAAAGCAAGTTTACAGTTGTGAGTACACAAAACAGTTTATTCTTGTATTAATATTTATGAATTATTGTATCATTTTCTGTACGAACAACTGTAAACCTACCTTTGCCCCACCTTGTATTTGGGTCATTAAAAGACTTTTCCAAAATTCCATGTTTAAAATTTGATTTTAATATAAGTATTAAAATTTTAATTTGAGACAGATAAGTCAATTTAAACTTCTCTTAACTTTAACCCAAAGAATAAACAAATTTTATAATTCATCTACTCTAATTGTTAAAATTTTTAACCAGTTTTTTTGCAGTATTTTTAAAATAAAAATACTTTAACACCTTCCCATCTTGTATTAACCTCCAATTTTCATCGTTACATTAATTACATCAATTTGGTTTGGTTTTGATTATTCAAAAAAAACACACAAAAAACCCTCATCTCATCCAGATGTAATGAGGTGGTAAATATGTACTAATGTGGAATGAAACTTAAGAGACATATTATCAACTCTATAAACAATCCTTTTTTTGCCAAATACTAATAAAGCATTTACCATGTGGGGGGAGAAGAACATATTTAACAGAATGTTTTCTTTTTGAATGATAGAGCAATTCACTTGTTTCTACTTAAAAGTAGGTTCAACTCAAGTGATTTTATTTGAAACTTTGAAAACACTGAAATTGCACAGATAACAGGAACCAGGAAGAATCTTTTAAGCATGGACAGTTACCTTCTTTCTGGCCAAAAGTTCCATAGACGACAGTTATTGTCCAGTTCTCCAATATATTAATGCTCTCGATGTCCTTTAGAGAGCTTTCTCTTTTCTGGCTGAGAAGGTTCTTCCTGTTTAGCATTTTGACTTAGTATTTTCAGTGTTTGCAAGTGCAGATGTACAGAAGCTCTTCCTCCTTCTCTGAGGGAAAGTGGAAGAATTCGCTGCTAAGCCCTCACTGTGTTCTTGATCTGATGTAGAGTAGAGTGGACATGGTGGTTGTCTGGACACAGCTTTTCTTCTGGGGGACATACTTTCAAGTCCTCTGTCATCAAATGTATGCATTGTTCTCCTTTTGGTTCTTCGGGAAGGGCAAGAAGTGGAAGGAGGTGGAAGTAAAATCCATACAAGTCCTTCATTTTCCAAATCCCTCTGTAGCCTTGTGCTACGTCTGACTTTTGTTTCCCGATTTGTTCTCTGAAAGGTTTGCTCTAGGGAGTCAGATAAATCTTTATACAGTTCAGGATTTTCTAAACTAATTTTGACAGAGCTGCCCACACTGTAGGAAGGCTTGTGATTTCCATCAGTTTCTAAGTGTAAACTTTGACCATCAGGATAACACACAGAGCATAGTCCTCTACATTTCCTTTCACAGTTCCCACCACTGCTACTTGCTGCCAACTTTCTTTGCACATCCTGACTTTGAGTTTTCTTTTCTTTTCTATTGTCAATTAAGACATCCGCTGAATAATCACATTCTTTTGGTGAACCAGACAATAAATACTTGGTCTGCAGTTCTCCTTCAGTAGCTCTTAAGAAGTCATTCTGTTGTCCACACTTTATATCACCTGAAACTTTCATGTGAAAGTGGTTTTCCACATTTTCATCATCAGCAGAAAATTCTTGGGGCTGCATGAGAAAAGCCGACTGTAGGCCATCTGGTGATACAATGGGTTTTTCAGTCAAAGAAGCACTAGAAACATGATTGTTTTCATTCTCCATCCCAGTTTTTAGGTCATTCTCACTTTGCAACTTAATGTCTGCTTTTGGAATAATTTTACTTGTATAGATTCCTATAGTATTTATACTTGAATCTTGATCAAAAGTGGAATTAATAAGCAACAAGGAACTTTGTATATGAGTGCTGCAGAATTCAGACACACTGTGCTTATTAAACTCTGGATTCAAGTCTGAGTGCTGAGGGAGATGGTTTTTTCTTTCCGGAGGCTTCCTTTCTTCAAGTTCACCACTTGAGTTGAAATCATCTATGGGAATGTAAATAAGTTTGAATCTAATTAAAAAGTAACCATAAAAATAAACTTTAACAATCAAATGGGTTCCATACTGTAGTTTGTTTTAAACATCCAAAAAAAATCTCAAAATGTATAAAATATTACATTGTACCTGTCCTGTCATCATCCTTTCTCTTTTAGTTCTTCCCCAACCCACAGGTTAAGAAAATATGTAGTGAGAAACCAAGATGGCGGCATAGGTAAACACCTAAATTGCTACCTTGCACAACACTTTCAAAACTATAGCTAAAAGACAGAACAGACATCATCCAGAACCATAGGAAAGCTGGCAGAGTGGAAATTCTGCAACTAGAAGGAAATTCTGCAACAGAGACTCAGAGAAGCTGCAAAAAGCTGAGGTACAGAGACACATGTGTGGAGAGGACGGGTGGCGGAGATCTTGGCTGGCTTCCCCTAGCAGGAGGGAGACAGAAACTCCCAATGCACTGAACCCCACTTCCAACTGCACTGAACCCCACTTCCAAGTGCACTGAACCCCAGTTCTGGGCGAGACTCATACAGGGGAGTCTGGACTGTTGTGAAAAGGGAGGAGTGCAGGAAAACTTAGGGGAGCCGCAAAAGACAGAGGTCTGGAGATGTGTGCAAAAGTGCACACACAGAGGGCTTACTGCTGATTGTGCCACTGGTTTTCTCTACCAGGAGGAGGAGGACAGAACCTCGCCAAGTGCACTAAAATCTAAGTCGGACTGCACTAAACCCCAATTTCGAGCGAGACCTTAGGGATCCAGACTCATACGGGTCCCCGGAGTGCACGGAAACTCAGGGGAGCCGGAAAGGCAGAGATCTGGAGGCACACGCACCTTTGCACAGAGAGGGTTGCAACAACTACCGAGGAACACTGAGACCAGGGGCTAATGGGAAGCCAAGACTGTCTGCTCAGCCCTGAGACTCCACCCCATCCAAGCCTAGCACAGAGGCTTTTGCAATCTTGCAAGTCTTAAGGCGGAGTACAGCACAGAAGTTCTCCGTGCATTGACAAAGCTGATCCTCACAAGCAATTGGCTTGGAGGTCAATTCACCGCTGTGATACCAACAACAATCAAGTATAGCAAGGCTGTACACACAGTCCACAAAGAAGTGCACCAAGAGAGTCCACCTCAGGTAACTGGGGAGGCAGAGCTACTGGGCCATATAGGACACCTAGCCCACAAAGCTACTCTACCAACTCAGGGAAGCAGTGAAAATGGGGAGACAAGGAACAGATCACAAATGAAAGAAATGGAGGAAAACAAATGACTGGATATAGAGTTCAAAACCACAGTTATGAGATTTTTCAAGAATTTCCTAGAAAAGATGGATAAATTTACCAAGACCCAAGAGGAGATGAAAAAGGACCAACTAGAAATTAAGCATACACTGATAGAAATAAAAAATATTATACAGAAAGCTAAAAGCAGACTAGAGGAATATAATAATCAAGCCAAAGATTTGAAATACCAAGAAGCAGAAAACACTCAACTGGAAAAGCAAAATGAAAAAAGAATCCAAAAATGTGTAGATAGTGTAAAGAGCCTCTGGGACAACTTCAAGCCTACCAACATCAGAATTGTGGGGGTGCCAGAAGAAGAGGCAAGATACTGAAAACCTATTTGAAGAAATAATGACTGAAAACTTCCCACATCTGGTGAAAGAAATAGACTTACAAGTCCAAGAAGCACACAGAACCCTAAACAAAAGGAATCCAAAGAGGACCACACCAAGACTCACCATAATTAAAATATCAATAGTTAAAGACAAAGAGAGAACATTAAAAGTAGCAAGAAAAAAAACAGTTACCTAAAAGGGAGCACCCATACAATAGTCAGCTGATTTCTCAACAGAAACTATGCAGGCCAGAAGGGAGTGGCAAGAAATAGTCAACGTGATGAATAGCAAGAACCTACAACCAAGAATACACTATCCAGCAAAGCTATCATTCAGAATTGAAGGTCAGATAAAGAGCTTCACAGATAAGAAAAAACTAAAGGAGTTCATGAGCACCAAACCAGTATTTTATGAAATGCTGAAAGGTATTCTTAAGAAGAGGAAGAAGAAAAAGGTAAAAATAAAAATTATGAGCAACAAATACATATCTATCAACAAGTGAATCTAAAGATTAAGTGAATTAAAAATCTGATGAACAGAATAAACTGGTGAATATAATAGAATCAGGGGCATAGGAAGGGAGTGGACTAACAATTTTCAATGGGAAAGGGGTGAAGTGGGTGCAGGGAGAGACTGGACAAAAATTATACTCCTATAGATGAGGACAATGTGGGAGAGGTAAGAGCAAAGGATGGGGTGGGAGCCGGGTGGAGGGGAGCTATGGAGAGAAAAAAAAAAGGAACAATGTGTAATAATCTGAACAATGAAGATTTATAAAAAAAGAGAGAGAGAGAGAGAGAGAGAGAGAGAGAAGAGAGAATATGTAGTTAATGCTTAAATTAATTGGCACAAATCCTCAGACGAGGAAAATAAGAACTGTGTCTTAAATTGCTTCCATTCTAATGTACTTGCCACACTACAAGGACAATTAACTACATATCCCATTTCCCTAAAAATGAATTACTGAAAATGGGCAATGTTCTGCTTCTGAAACTTTTCTATCAATGTTTCCCCCTGAATAGTTGTATAAAGATAAAATAATTTTTTTTAACAATCTACTTTTTAGCAGAAGAAATTGAGGATCAATTTGAGGAAAGAAAACTTGGAATTCTAGGGGACTTACTGGCTTCCCTAAAAGGGTACTCCCTGAAGACACTCAGTTCTTATGCCCTGTGTTAAAAAATTAACATAAACTGAACTGTACTCTCAAATAGAGCCATTTTTATTTTAATATTCTAAAAATCTCTTCTGCTTCAATCGCTGACTAAAATTCCTCCTCCAGGAAATTTGTGCCCTACGGAGGCTGTCCTATGTTTTCAGCACACTGTGTGACATCACAGGGGGGAAAAAATCAAGGGTGCAAACACCTTGTTATGGTCCTCAAGTTACGTAACAGTGCAAATGAGTTCAGGCAAGCCTTATTTATTCTAAATCTCAATACTATGAAATACCATCTCTCTAATATCTCATATAATGTTTTAACTTATCAGTCAAATAAGTATAAAAATGTTCTAAACAAAACCAAACTGGCAGACATATATAACATAAGCTGAACAACAACAAAAATCTTATAAAAAATTTTGTTTGAAAGGCATATATATGCACTAGAAGCCCAGTGCACAAAATGTGTGCACTTGGCAGCTGAGGGTGGGGGGTGTCTCTCAGCCTGGCCTGCGCCCTTTTGCAGTCCAGGAGCCCTCAGGGAATGTTGGACTGATGGCTTAAACTGGCAGTCAGACATCCTTAGTACTGCTATGGAGGTGGGAGAGGCTCCCATCACCACTGCTGCACTCACCAGCCATGAGCCCAGCTTCTGACTGAGCCATGCTCCCCCTCTGGGAGCACACTGACCACCAGGGGGCAGCTACGGCATTGAGCATCTGGCCCCTGGTGATTAGTGCGCATCACAGCGAATGGTCGTTCTGCCATTCAGTAGATTTTCATATTAGTCTTTTATTATATAGGATGTTTGAGTACTTCAAATCATGTCCTGTAAAGCTAGAGATTAACAAAGGGCAGGGTCCACTCAGTGCCATCCACTAATACGTCCCTTGGACTCTTTACACAATTTCAAAAAGGGATACTCATGTATTATTCATGACATTAAATACTCAAGAAAAAAGTAGGCAAGAGAAATGGAGGCAGGCAGAGAGTGAGAGAGAGGATGAGAGAGAGAGAGAAATGGAGAGAAACATGGAGAGGAAAAGAAGGAAGGGAGGGAAGGAGGGAGAAAGGAAGGGAGTAAGAAAGAAAGGGAACTCCTTTAAATCCTTTTAACAGTTGGTTATAGATTTTTAAAAATTGCTTCAGGTATTAAACACACAAATTCTCTAACAAGATGCAAGACAGAAAAAAAAAATACCAACATTATTTAAACCTCTTGAAAGAAAAACAACTGCTTAGGAACTGGGGATAAGACTTCATTTTCAGTCTCATGGGGAATGCAATTTGCAGGGAATGGAGGCAGAAAGATCACTATAAATCAGGTGGGAAGATGTAATGTGAACAGTTTCCTTGGAAAGGCAGTAGGCTCAGCTAAATCATAAGGAGAGCAGCATTTGGCCACCCCCTGTCCCAAGACAAACCACCTGAAAGGCTGGGACAGGAGAGCGCTGCCCTGCAGGTGACTGGGGCTGGAAGAGCCTGTGTGTGACTGGATGGGTTCTGTGTTTAAACTTTTGTGCTTTCCTGAAATTAAAAAGGAGGTAGAAGCCAAGAGTTGAAAGTGGCATGTACCATATTCATCCCTGAATCTGTTATAAATCCTATATAGTATGTTGCAAAAGAAATGCAGGCTAAAAATACTGGATGACTGACAAAGGTAGGTATTTTAAAAATGATTCTTTACAAAATTAACACAAATGAACACATACTCTTTATTATTTGTAGCAAGTTTTGTTAATTTAAAACCCCGACATTAAAAAGCAGATGCAAATTCAGTTTTTACCTAACTAGAATATTTAGCAACTTTGTCTTTGCTTTTAAACAAAGCTTTCAAAGTAATCAATTTACAAATGGCTTTACAGAAGATGCTTAATAGGGCCAACTCTACTGAAATGCAGGGCAAGTATATTTTTTAACTATTATCCTTAATTCATATTAGATGTATTTAGTGTTGAGCTATCACCTCATGCACTTTTAATTACAGACTATAACACCAAATAGAATTCATTGTACTGTAATGAAATGCTTTAAAAAGGAAAAAGAAACTGGATGAAAAAAGTATTTCTCCTAATAATATATGAGTTTCTTTGTGGGGAGAATCTAGAGCTTCCATCAAAGTCTGAAAGGGTCTAAGTGATGTAAAAGTTATACGCTACTGCTTCTTTAACATGCTTGTGGTAAGATGAAAAGCTGTTTTTTTTCTTTATTTACAATTTACATGGTGAACAGGAAAAGGGGAAAAAAATAAAGAGAAACAGCAACAAAGAAGGTGAAGAGAAGAGACCTGAAAACTTCCTGCGGACGCCTGGAACTGAAGGCGACATCTCATAGACTTCAGGCAGCTCAGGAATAGGACTTAGAAGTGGCTTCTTAGACGCAATTTCTCTTTCCCCATACAGAGTCTTCTCAACGCCTTTCTTTCTTCTTTCTTTCTTCTTTCGGCAACTTTTTAAAACCTGAGAAAATATTTTAAAACATATATGAGAAAGATATAGCATCATATACAATTTTGACCCTTTAATTTCTATTGAAACACTTAAAATCATTCATCTTATTTAAATTTCAGAAATCTGATTTGGGGTAGGGGGTGAGGTGCCTTAACAAAGTCAAAAACGTTTTGAATTGCCATAAAGCATTGCCAAAATAAATTTAGGATAAGTAAAAAATAGAGAGACTGGACAGACTTAAGACACGAGGTATTTGTAACCATGCGGTAGATGGGATGACTCAGCATTAATTTCAGGAGTTACTTATTGCAATCCATGGGGGGGGGGGGGAGAAGGGGACATTTTCTCCCCAGATATGGATGAAGAAACAAGAGGTGTGTACACCAAGTTTGAAGAGAACACAAAGCTGGTTGAGCTGGTGCAATCAGATATGTTCAAGAATAAAATGAATAGGTCAAAATAAAATGGATCTTTAATAAGCACAAGTAGATGAGAGGCAAAGGTTGGGAAAATTGATAAAAACATACTGGTTCTATAAAAATAAAAAAACTACTTAATAATATCTGCAGTGCAGTTATTAAATTTAATTCTGGGAAGAGAGAAATATTGATGTGAGAGGAAACCAAGATGGCAGCATAGGTGAGCACCTAAAGTGCTGCCTCGCACAACAATTTCAAAACTACAACTACAAGAGAGAATAGACATCATCCAGAACCACAAGAAAGCTGGCTGAGTGGAAATTCTACAACTAGAAGGAAAGAGAGGAGCTCACAGAGACCCAGAGGGGCTACAAAAAGCTGAGGTACGGAAACTCGTGCTTGGAGAGAGCAGGTGCCGGATTGCCTGGCTGGCTTCCTCTGGCAGGAGGGAGATGGGAGACTCCCAACTGCACTGAACCCCTTATCCTATAGCACTGAACCCCAGGTCCGGCCAAGACTCATACAGGGGCAGTTTGGACTGTGAAAAGGGAGAAGTGCACAGAAATTTAGGGGAATCACGAAAGGGCAAAAGTCTGGTGGCATGCACAACACTGTGCATAGAAGACGAACTGCTGATTGTGCTGCTGGCTTTCACTAGTGGGCAGGAGACAGAGCCTCACAACTGTGCCACTTCAAACTCCACTAAACCCTAGTTTTGGGCGAGACCCTGGGGACCCATACTCATACAGTCCCAGAGCACAGGGGAACAGGAAAGGCAGGGGTCTAGAGGCACCTCGAGTGCGCACAAGGACGGCTCCAGCAATTACCAAGAGACACGTGAGACCCAGGGGCCATGTAGGGTGGGGCCGACTGGAAGGCAAGGCGGTTTGAAACTCCACCCCTCCCAAGCTCAACAGAGAGGCTTTTGCAGTTTTGCAAGTCTTGTATCATAAGGCTGAATCCCACTCAGAAGTTTTCCCGGCATAGTGAAAATGTGGAAACAAAGGAACAGATTATAAAGGAAAGAAATGTAGAAAAAATAAATGACTGGATATAGAGTTCAAAACCACAGTTATAAGGTTTTTCAAGAATTTCCTAGAAAGATGGATAAATTTAGCAAGACCCAAGAGATGAAAAAGGACCAACTAGAAATTAAACATACACTGACTGAAATAAAATATTATACAGAGACCTAACAGCAGACTAGAAGAAGGCAAGAATCAAGTCAAAAATTTGAAATATAAAGAAGCAGAAAACACTCAATTGGAAAAGCAAGAGAAAAGAATCCAAAAATGTGAAGATAATGTAAGGAGCCTCTGGGACAACTTCAAGTTACCAACATCAGAATTGTGGGGGTGCCAGAGGAAGAGAGAGGGCAAGATACTGAAAACCTATTTGAAGAAATAATGACTAAAAACTTCCCACATCTTGTGAAAGAAATAGACTTACAAGACCAGGAAGCACACAGAACCCCAAATAAAAGGAATCCAAAGAGGACCACACCAAGACACATCATAATTAAAATGCCAAGAGCAAAAGACAGAATATTAAAAGCAGCAAGAGAAAAACAGTTAATTACCTACAAGGGAGCACCCATGCAATTGTCAGCTGACTTCTCAACAGAAACTATGCAGGCCAGAAGGGAGTGGCAAGAAATAGTCAACGTGATGAATAGCAAGAACCTACAACCAAGAATACTCTATCCAGCAAAGCTATCATTCAGAATTGAAGGTCAGATAAAGAGCTTCATAGATAAGAAAAAACTAAAGGAGTTCATCAACATCAAACCAGTAGTATATGAAATGCTGAAAGGTACTCTTTGAGAAGAGGAAGAAGAAAAAGGTAAAAGATAAAAAATTATGAACAACAAATACATATCTATCAAGTGAATTTAAAAATTAAGTGAATTAAAAATTTGATGAACAGAATAAACTGGTGAATATAATAAAATCAGGAGCACAGAAAGGGAGTGGACTGATAATTCTCAGAGTAAAAGGGGTAAGAGGGGTGTAGGGAGAGACTGGACAAAAATCATACACCTATGGATGAGGTCAATTAGGGGAGAAGTAAAGGTAGAGGAAGGGGTGGGAGCCGTGTGGAGGGGACCTATGGAGATGAAAAAAAAAAAAAAGAAACAAATGTAATAATCTGAACGATAAAGATTTAAGAAAAAATTAATTCTGACTATTTCAGTAACTGAGAACTAATGTCCTATGTTAAAAAGTTTCATATGGAAAAGACTTGAGGCAAAGTCAAACACTGTATTGAAAGAATAGATTATGAGTAAAAAGAAATATACTCGGTGTGATAATATATGAGGTAACCTGATAAGGAACATGTTTTTAACAATATTGCCTAGAAAATGGAATTCACACAAACATTCATGGAAATACTGCTTAGTGCAGATAATTCCTTCCTAAGTATGAGACAAAACAATGGATGTGGACTGAAGGGTCCCAGGTTCGATTCCGGTCAAGGGCATGTACCTTGGTTGTGGGCACATCCCCAGTAGAGGACATGCAGGAGGCAGCTGATCGATGTCTCTATCTCATCATCAATGTTTCTAACTCTCTCTCTCTCCCTTCCTATTAAAAAAAAAAATCAATAAAATATATTTAAAAAACAACAACTATGCTTTTGCCCTAGCCAGTTTGGCTCAGTGGATAGAGAATCAACCTGCAGACTGAAGGGTTCCAGGTTCGATTCCGGTCAAGGGCACATACCTAGGTTGCAGGTTGGATCCCTGGCCCTGGTGCATGCATGAGGCAACCAATCAATGTGTGTCACTCATCACTGATGTTTCTATCTCTCTCCCTCATCCATCCTCTCTGAAAGCAATAAAAATATGTTTTTTTTAAAATCATGCTCTTAGTATTAGTGTGTGACACGATCCCTTCATGTTCAGCTAATATAATATAGTCAACATTATAACTTCTAGAATAGTTTGATTCATATGGAGAGAAAATCCACTTTTTGCATAATTTTGAAAATGTTTGTTTCATTCATAAAATTAGCCAAACATGGTGAAAGACGAGTATTCTGTTTTTTCATGGTCACAGCTAAGAGAAGTATACCAACCAAAAAGCAAAGACGAAAGACCCTGTGATTTGCCATGAAAATACATGTATATTATCCTTAAGGAGGTTTCATCTGCACTTTAACAAAATTTGAATTTAAGCCAATACAAAAAAAGCCTTGCTTATGCTGCAAAAAAACAAAAAGTCACTTCTAATTGGAATCCTAAGGAAGTCTTGTGATGGAGAAGTGGCTCAGACTTGGAGCAAAGGAAAACCGAAAGTATTATCCCTAAAGTGATTCCATTTCCTCCAGAATCACCAATACTTCTCATATAGTGAAGGAGGTCATGCACCAGAAGTGCTTATCGTTTATATGCACCATTAAGACTTTTATTTTCACTATTAAGACTTGGGAACAAATCAAATTGTAGAAGAAAGCTTATGATAAAAGCATACACTTCCCTACCCTGGCTATTTGCTTTACTAGTTCCATTTTTAGTTCTGTAGGTAGCTCCATCCCTTAACTAAGGGGCTCATATTTTTATATTTTAAACATTTTATAAAGGAAAACGTTGAACACACAAAAATAAAACAGTATATTGAATCCCATGTATCTATCAACTATTGTCAACAATCACTAATGTATAGAGATCAAAATTCATTTATAAACACTTCCCCACTCCCGATTATTTTAAAGCAAATCATTTTATCTGAAAATCCTATATATCTCTAAGAGGTAAGGGCCCCCTTTTTCCACAATAAAATTAAACATTTTATTACCTGACATTGTATTCTATTGATTTTTTACCTTTTACTATGAAGTTTTTTTCCTTCTTTCTTGAGATATGACATATAACATCATCTAAGTTTAAGTCATACAATTGTAATCACTTGTTTTATTTATACACACACACACACACACACACACACACACACACATACACACACTAGCATATCTTTTTAAAAATAACAACACACCCAAAACTCTGGACTAATTTCTACTGAATTATGCTGAGTAAAAATATCAATCCCAAAAGGTTACATAGTGTGATTTCATTTACATAACCTTTTTAAAATAACAACATTTAAAATGTGGATAACAGATTAGTATTTGCCAAAGGTTGTTGGGTAAGGAGGGTAGGAATGGGAAGTGAATATAGCTACAAAAGGACAAGAGAGCTTTGCAGCAACAAAATGCCCTAATCTTGACTCTATTTTTTTTTTAAATACATTTTATTGATTTTTTTACAGAGAGGAAGGGAGAGGAATAGTTAGAAACATTGATAAGAGAGACATCAATTAGCCGCCTCCTGCACGACCCCTACTGGGGATGTGTCCGCAACCAAGATACATGCCTTTGACCAGAATCAAACCAGGGACCTTTCTGTCGGCAGGCCGACGCTCTATCCACTGAGCCAAACAGGTTTCAGCTTGACTCTATTTTGATAATGTACCACTATGATATTGTACAACAGTTCTGCAAGATGTCACCAGTACATCGGGAAAAACTAAGTAGAGTGTACTTGGGATCTTTCTAATTCTTCTTACAACAGCATGCATTTCTAAAATTATCTCAAAAAGTAACATTTAACCTTACAAAAATCATATTGAGAGCAACTTTCCCTAATATTCTGTCAGAGTGCAAAGTACTCCAATTGGCCCATAAACATCTTTTTTAGAATTATTCAAAGCGGGACACCAATAAGGTCTCCACACATTCCATTCGGTTGCTCTTTAAATCTTTGGTTCCTTAACATTTTCCTCTTGCCATTTATTTGGTGAATAAACTGAGACATCTTATCCCCAGCATAAGCTAATTTCTTTTTCTTTTTTTCCCTTGGAAAGTGCATTTCACAGATGACTGTATACTTCCTTATGCAACAGGAGACTCACTTTTATTCCTTCTGTGGCAAGATGAATAACCAGGGCTCAGGTGTTCAGTCCCATCCATCCATCCTGCTTCCCTATTACTTTCCACCTAACATTCAACAGCTTTCATGAGTATGTCCTTTTTTACTTATTAGTGAAAATGCCTCATCAATTATTTACTTGAAATAGAGCTCAAAACTTTATTTTCTGAGACAGCTAAAGTGGCCTTCAAGTTTTGTTATATTTTTAATTATTATGAACTTAACCATTTTTTCATTATTAGATGTTTGTGTTTCAATCTATTCAATCACTATTTCTGATGGTCAGACTGCCCCACTTTTATAGTCAGTGGTCACCCCTTCTTGTTGGTTTGTGGCCTCTAACAAGATCCCAGCAGTTTAAGCTTTCTTGCTTGCATACTGGGACAGAGCTGAGTTCATTTCCTGTACCTGCTGTTGTAAATCTGAAAGCTGTTGTTTCACTAAGGAACTCTGTGAAAATGGTACTTAGAGATAGCAATCTAGGTACCAGAGATGCTCACTCCCAAGCTTTATCAAGAGAAAGAAAATGGTGCCAGTTGGGGTACTGGAAACATGGGGAAGACTATGTAAACTATATGATTGTCTAACCACTAAGCAGTATACCTGAAACCAATACAAAAAAATAATTTTCAAGGAAAAAATATCAGTTCATACTGACATTTCCCACTCAATTTTTGTCTAGCAAGGTTCTGAAGTGCTTTTGTCTCATAGTGAAGTCTTTGATACCTTGACAGTTAAAGAGCTGTTTATTTCCTTTATTATAGATTAAATTCCCCTGTCAATGAGTGCTTCATACTGTTTAAGCCTTCTTTGCAGTTATTTTTGTATTTAGGATCTATCCCACAGTATTTGTCAAATTTCTAGGTTTAAAAAAATTCTTTGTAAGATTTAGCCACCAACTTGAAATATACAATTAGTTTCATTTTGTTTTCAAATTTTAGGCAATGTTCTTTTTCCTAAACTTAATTTTTATAGTTAGAACACTTACATGTCAAAAGGTAAAACATTCAAGGAAGTCTAGCCTCATTTCTTCCTATTCCCCTCTCCAGTTACCTCTCCCTATAGATCACTATTGTTTTTGCCTTATTCTTCAACTTTTTTAATGAAAAGATTTTGTGTTCATGTATATACACATACTTATATTATTTTTTAATGTTCCCTCTTAGATAAAAAGGTAGTATATTAGTTTTCCATATTAAGTGCCATAACAAAATACCAGACTGGGTGGCTTAAATAAGCGGTTGCCAATGTTTTGGACCTCACGGACCACCAGTAGTCTGCAGACCACTGGTTGATGACAGCTGGCTTAAACAATGTTATTTCTCACAGCTCTGGAAGCTCAAAGTCCAAGGTCAAGGTGTCGGTAGGGTTGGTTTCCTGAGGCCTCTTATTATTGAACAGACGGTTGCCCTCCTGCTGCCTGTCATATGGTCTTCTACCTGTATGCCTACCCCTGGTGTTTTTTACATCTTCTTAAAGAGACACCAGTCAGAATGGATTAGGGACCATACTATGGGCTTCATTTTTACCTAATTACCCCCTTTAAAGGCTCTATTTCCAAACACTCACATTCTGAGGTAGTGGGGGTTAGGGTTTCTACTTAAGAATCCTGGGGAATATAGTTAGCTTACGATACATATCATTTTACAACTTATTTCACTGAACAGTAAATAACTCCTAGCATCATTCCATTGTAGTATTTGGAATTTTTCTTCACTACTTTCTATAGCTTACAAAATCCTCACTTTGTGAATACACCATTATTTACTCACCAGTCTTATACTGACAGACATTTGGTTCATTTTCAGTCTTTGGCATTACAGAGTGCTGCAATAAGTAACCTTGTACAATGCCTATTTGTCACAGGATCTTTGTGATGAATTCCTAAAAATGGGATTACTGGGTCAAAAGGCAAATGAATATTTAATTTGGCTTGAGACTGCCAAATAGCCCTCAACAGAGATGCATTACCAGAAAAGATATGAGAATGCCTCTTTACCAAATAACAGTACCAAAAGAGTGTGCTGTCAAACATTTGGATTTCTCCTAATCTTTGGTAAGAAATGGCATTTCAGTGGAGTTCTCCTTATGGTTGAAAAATCCCAAACATATTTCTCACGTTTAAGGACCATTTTCATTTCAATCTTGTGAACTTTAAAGAGTATCTCTTGGAAAGAAAGAAATAGCAGCTGAATACGCATCTAGTCTGGGGGCCAGACAGAAAATACAACTAAACCTGAGAACATTCACCTGGAATTAACATATTAGTCACAGCTGAGAAGACAATTTACAACAAGGAAGGGCAGAGGCCTGGAGAGCATATGAACAGGGATGTGAGCCTGAGAGGGGGGGCAGACAGAGAGGATGAGGAAGAAACCTCAGCGCTTAGTGACAGGCATAATATCCAACTGTGAAAAGGAAAAAACCTCAGGGCTGCTGGCCGCCTTGGAAACTTGACAAGAGAGACCACAGCCTTGAAAGCAGCCCCAGCCAGAAGCAGCGCAGTGCGAGGGTGGGAAGAGAAACCCGCAGTTTCCTTATTGTTTTGGTTTGGTTTGGTCTTTGTTTTTATTCTCTAAACCCAGAACACAGAACTTTTCTATTGCAATCACTCACCGGAGGCTTTGGCACAGGGAGAGGCACAGACTTGAGGTGCCTGAGGAGAAGCTGACAGGAAGCAGGAAAGGGAGACGTGGCCAGGCCAGGAGTTCTGCATTGGGGCCTTCTTAAGCTTCCAAAGGAAAGGGGCCATTTCTCCCCAGAAGAGCTAGCCCCTCCCAGTAGCCTCGGGGTAAGGGACATAGCCTGCCACACCTAGCAGTTGGAGCTTTACCCAGGAAACAAGGCCAAGCTTACAGGTCTGAATATTTCCAAGGAGCTCTGTGACTGGATTGGAAGAGGGGCGTGTGCCTTGCTATTCCGGGAACCAAGGGATAAAAATTCCAGGTTGCCAGCCAACCCCCTTGTTCTCCATACAAGGATTTCTGACCAACCTAGGGAAAGTAATATTTTGGGCCCCTTGCAGAGGAATAGCTCTGGGTCAAGAAAAAAAAACACCCACCTTACTCTCTGAAAACAAAAGAGGACCAACACACCTAAAACCCTGTCAGAAACAGACCCTGAGTGACTAAGTCTAACAGCTGGCAGATGGGAAAAGAGGCAGATTGACCCCACCTGATTGCTGCGAAGGCCTGCAGAGATAAACATAAGCAGAGGACCGTGGAAAACTTGGAGATTCAAGCAGGGTGCTAAAAGCCAAAGGACAGTGCCTGATAGTGGCCAGCACCTCAGTACCTAACAGGAAGCCCAGACTGGCAGACAGAACAGAAGAGTGGGGTCCTAAACCAGCTCCCATGGAGCATTGCTACTCGGCTGAAGCAAATGACAATTCACTTTTTAATTGTTTTAAATTGTTTTATTTTTTTTACCTTATTTTTTTGCACCTTTTTCTTCCTCTTTTTCCTGCTTTTGCCATTCCGTCTTAGTTTTTCTTTTTTCCCCCCCTTTTCAAAAATGGATCTTTTAATCTGCTTTATTATTATTATTTTAGTCTGTTGGTTTATACATACATCTAATTTCTTCTTCCCTGTTCCTACTCCCCATTCTTTTATTTTTCTTCACTACTCAATTTTTTTTCTCTCTTCTCTTGCTCTTCTAATATTTTTAAATTGTTTCACTTCCTAAATTGCTCTTTCCTCTAATTCCTTTTTCAAAAAATTATTTATTTTTTCTTCATGTCTTCTCATTTCTTTTCTCCCTCCTCTATTTTAAACCATGGTCCTTCACCTATTCATCCAATTCCTTAACCTTATTTTTTCTATTTAAGCTCTGCATCTACAGATTTTGCTCCCCACACCCTTCCTTCTGTCCTCTTTTTGTTTGTGCTATTTGGTTTATTTGTTTATTCTTTGTGTTTTCTCCCCACATTCTTTTTTTTTTCTTGCTATGATTCTTTCGGTCACTTTTATTGGGATTATAGGTGTCTTGTATACATTCGTGTTCTGATTCTCCTGTGTTGTGTCTTGTCATGTTGTATTTTGTGCTGTTCAGTAAGCACCTCCACAATGGTTGGAAGGACACAAACCACAAAATCAGATACCCCAAGAGACTCCATCCACAAAAGGGACAATAAAATTTAAGACCCAGCTACATCAAGAGAACCCAAATATCTCAATCAGGGGGCATCCCTAGAACACCCAGCCCAGAAGACCTGAGAGACTGCACCATTGACTTTTACAAAGCATCTACCATATAAGGCCAATTAAAAAAATCTGGATTGCAGAATAGTTTGATCTGATACATAGAAACAATTATAAAGCAGCAGCAAAAATGGGGAGACAAAGAATATCTCTTGAACATTTTTCTCTAGTTAACTTTTTACTCAATTTAGAAGCTTTTTTAAATATTAGTGATCTTAATCCTCTATGTTTGATATAAATTGAAGATCATGATTATCACAATCAAGTTAATAAACACATTCATCCCCTCACATAGTAAGCAGTTACCACTTTTATGTGTGTGTGTGTGTAAAATCTATTCTCTTAGAATACTTCAATCTTACAACAGTGTAAATCTCCACTAATCTCTGCCATAAAAGAAGAGGCTATTTCTCACTTAAACCTTCCTCTTCCTTGTTAGTCTCATTCTTTTTTTTAATTAAATCTTTATTATTCAGATTATTACATTTGTAATAATCTCTTTTTTCCCCTCCATAGCTCCCCTCCATTCGGCTCCCACCCTTCCCTCTATCCTGACCTCCTTCCCGTTGACCTCATCCATAGGTGTATGATTTTTGTCCAGTCTCTCCCTGTACACCCCTCATTCCTTTCCCCTTGAGAATTATCAGTTCACTCCCTTTCTGTGCTCCTGATTCTATTATATTCACCAGTTTATTCTGTTGATCAAATTTTTAATTCACTTAATTCACTTGTTGATAGATATTTGTTGTTCATAATTTTTTGCCTTTTACCTTTTTCTCCTTCCTTTTCTAAAAGAGTACCTTTCAGCATTTCATATAATACTGGTTTGGAGTTGATGAACTCCTTTAGCTTTTTCTTGTCTGTGAAGCTCTTTATCTGATCTTCACTTCCAAATGATAGCTTTGCTGGGGAGAATAATCTTGGTTGTAGGTTCTTGCTATTCATCACGTTGAATATTTTTTGCCACTCCCATCTGGCCTGCATCATTTCTGTTGAGAAATCAGCTGACAGTCGTATGGGTGCTCCCTTGTAGGTAATGAACTGTTTTTCTCTTGCTGCTTTTAATATTGTCTTTTGCTCTTGGTATTTTAATTATGATGTGTCTTGGTGTAGTCCTCTTTGGATTCCTTTTATATGAGGTTCTGTGTGCTTCTTGGACTTGTATGTCTATTTCTTTCACAAGATGTGGGAAGTTTTTAGTCATTATTTCTTTAAATAGGATTTCAGTATCTTGCTCTCTCTCTTCCTCTGGCACCCCCACAATTCTGATGTTGGTACGCTTTAAAGCTGTTCCAGAGGCTCCTTACATTATCTTCACATTTTTGGATTTTCTCTTCTTGCTTTTCCAGTTGAGTGTTTTCTGATTCTTTATATTTCAAATTTTTGACTTGATTCTTGCCTTCCTCTAGTCTGCTGTTAGGTCTCTGAATAATATTTTTTATTTCAGTCATTGTATGTTTAAATTCTAGTTGGTCCTTTATCATCTCTAGTTGGATCTTTTTCATCTCCTCTTGGGACTCGCTAAC
>PVJN01010977.1:0-55208 GCA_004026805.1 Lasiurus borealis
GCTTAGAGGTCAATTCCCCCAGTGATACCAACAATAATCAAGATTTAACTACAACAAGGCTATACACACAGCCCACAAAGGGGTGCACCAAGAGAGTCCACCTCAGGTAACTGGGGAGGTGGAGCTACTGGTCCATATAGAACACCTAACACACAAAGCTACTCTACCAACTCAGGGAAGCAGTGAGAATGTGGAAACAAAGGAACAGATCACAAACAAAAGAAATGGAGGAAAACAAATGACTGGATATAGAGTTCAAAACTACAGTTATAAGGTTTTTCAAGAATTTCCTAGAAAATATGGATAAATTTAGTGAGACCCAAAAGGAACGAAAAAGGACCAACTAGAAATTAAACATACATTGACTGAAATAAAAAATATTATACAGACACCTAACAGCAGACTAGAGGAACATAAGAATCAAGTCAAAGATTTGAAATACAAACAAGCAGAAAACACTCAACTGGGAAAGGCAAAAAGAAAAAAGAATCCAAAAATGTGAAGATAGTGTAAGGGGCCTCTGGGACAACTTCAAGCATACCAACATCAGAAGTATGGGGGTGCCAGAAGAAGAGAGAAAGCAAGATACTGAAAACCTATTGGAAGAAATAATGACTGAAAACTTCCTCCACCTGCTGAAAGAAATAGACTTACAAGTCCTGGAAGCACACAGAACCCCAAATAAAAGGAATCCAAAGAGGACCACACCAAGACACATCATAATTAAAATACCAAGAGCAAAAGACAAAGAGAGAATATTAAAAGCAGCAAAAGAAAAATAGTTAATTGCCTACAAGGGAGCACTTATACGATTGTCAGCTGATTTCTCAACAGAAATTATGCAGGCCAGAAGGGAGTAGCAAGAAATATTCAAAGTGATGAATAGCAAGAACCTACAACCAAGATTACTATACCCAGCAAAGCTATCATTCAGAATTGAAGGGCAGATAAAGAGCTTCACAGATAAGAAAAAGCTAAAGGAGTTCATCAACACCAAACCAGTATTATATGAAATGCTGAAAGGTACTCTTGAAGGAGGAGGAGGAGGAGGAGGAAGAGGAGGTGGAGGTGGAGGTGGAGGTGAGGGAGGAGGGGCAGGAGGTCGAGGAAAATATAAAAATGTGAACAACAAATACATATCTATCAACAAGTGAATCTAAAAATCAAGTGAATTAAAAATCTGATGAACAGAATAAACTGGTGAATATAATAGAATTAGGGGCACAGAAAGGGAGTGGACTGACAATTCTCTGGGGTAAAGGAGTGAGTTGGGTGCAGAGAGAGATGGGACAAAAATCATACACCTATAGATGAGGACAATGCGGGGGGGAGATAAGGAAGAGGGAGGGGTGGGAGCTGGATGAAGGGGAGCTATGGGGGGGAAAGAGGAATAATTGTAATAATATGAACAATAAAGATTTATTAAATTAAAATAAATAAATAAAAATGAGGAAACAGTAAAATAATTTTCCAAGGTCAAAAGCTAGTATACAGCAGAGCTGAAAATCTAATTCAAGCAGTCAACTTCCAGGGCCAACACAATTAATACCTCTCCTGTGAAGGATGTCGGCATGCATTATCCATTTAATCCAAACAAGGTCCCCATGAGGTAGTTATTCTAATGATGAAATTTACAGATGAAGGAACTGGGGCTCTGAGAGTTTAAGAGATTAAGAGAGTTTAACTTGTAAATGGTCAACTGGAGAGTAAAAGAACTAAATGCCATTGGTGCCCTAATCCATTGCTCTTTCCACCACAAGGACACCAGTGGTTGCTCTGCTGTCCTGAGGCACATTGCCCTGTGGACAGGTCTGGTAACCTGAATGTAGCAATAGCCAAAAGGAAAAATCTGAAACTGTTTCGGATGAAAACACCATCATTAAGACACTAAACGTAAACACACCCAAGGGTTCACTTTTAAAAGGTAACACTCATCTCCAAGCAATATTTCTGTTATTATAAAATTATGATCATAATTCTTTACAGTTCACACCTCATAAGCAGGCACAAAAATAAGATATTTAATATAAGGTACACAATGCTGTGAAATGCAATTTAATCCTAAACTATAAAATGAGAAGGGTCAAGGACTATCAATATTTCTCAAAGTACATTACAGAGGACATCAACCCCACAAGATGTTTTTTTAAAAAAATATTCAGGAAATATATAAAACATACTGGGGGTTTGCAGAGTCAAATAAGTGTACACTATTTGCATCCCTCTGAAAGGTCCTCATTAGCACATAGAGGCTCTGAGAATTCCTGCACTAAAGAAGTCTATAAAACTCTGCTGAACCAGTGGCTTCAAAACTTTTAAACTACGTAACCTTTTTCTGAGAGTTAATTTCCATTTCACAAGAAGTTAAAAATTAAGTTTGACCTATAAAATGAATCAGTGGTAGTTTGTTTAAATTATACAGAATTTAGGAGGCTGTTGCAAATGTTCCCAAGAGCAAACATGTTCCCCAGGTTGTCAATCCATCAATTTTAGTTGCACATTATGCACTCATTCTTTCCAAGGTACCCTGAGTTAATGATTTTGATGAATCTGAGAACGTAACATAACATTTACAGATAATCAACCCATTTCTGGAACACAACTTCTTGGTGTAACCATTTATTCTACCAGCTGGCTTCATGTAATCACACGCTCACCGCAAAAGAGGAGGAAAAGGGCAAGCATGTTACATTTCTATTACACAAGTTACATTTCCCCCATGCGGTTTCCTTATTTCAGCTAGAATAACCATGTACAAAGGGTATATTAATCCTATTGACCTTTGCAAAGCTATTTAAGATGGATCTCGCCTTTTTTTCTTTTTCTTTCTCGCCATATTAAAGTTCTTGGTCGAATTTCCTCACCCTAGTATTTTCGTAGTCTGTAAAGTGAAGACAATAAAGTGGAGGCTTAATGATTCAGTTCATGTTCCTTCATCAAGTCACTGCCCACACAGCCAAGTCATTAGTACCAAATATAACAAAGCTGCCTTCAGAAAAATCATGGTTGCTGCTTTAAAGCAGTTCCTTTCATCTCTGAGTCATCTTGGCTCCAGTTCCAACTTTAGACAAATTGTTTAACTTTCTTACAGTTTGTGTTTAAGCCTCTATTTCCTCATCTACAAAAGGAGCTTATAACAGCTTCCACCTCAGAGAGTTGTTAAAAGAAGTAAATGAGATAATGCATGGAATTATCTCACTCAATCCATTCATTTAAAAAAAGCATCTGTGTGACTGGGAACTCTGCTTTTAGAGCTATTACTAGACTTAATCCTTATACTAAAATGTACATGGTGGATCCTGTCATTCCAATTCTTATACATGAGAAAACAGACCAGTTAAGAAATGTGCCCAAGGTTACCCAGGCAATAAGTAAAGGACCACGGATTTGAACTCTTTTCTACTTGTGTCTTTGTACTTTCTATCGCACCCATTTTGCTCGACTCATTTTGTGGAGCATCAGTATGGTGCAATAGGAAGTAGCATGCATTTGCCAAGATGTTGAACACCCAAAAATACCCATGGCTTTAGTCAAGTTTAATCCTTAGGCAAAGCTATAAATGCTCACGCTCTAGTGGGAAGGAAATTAACTAGAAAAGGAGAGGAAGGACGGGAGGAGTCTTTAAGTAGTTTGACTTGGGAACAAAAGGAGAAAAAAAGCAGATTAAATATGTGTAGCCTTCCCTCTGTTTTCTTTCTCTTGACCACATCTAGAATATTATCAAACCATGATAGTTCCATGTAAGCCTGGGCTTGCATATTTAAATGGTTCTAAAAGGCAATTGGACTATGTTTATGGAGAAACTTTCTTACAGGGATAAATTACCATGAAAAGGTATAAATTCCATTCTGAGTTTTTTAAGACAAAATAGTTCTAAAAGTGACTTAAAATCCAACCCTTCCTGGAAACCATGAGGAGAAGAAAGAGCACAGGACAGAAAAGGTGAGCCCCTGTTGTGCCACTTATAACATGAGAGACCTTGGCCAAGTCACCCCACCTCTATAAGCTTTGGTGTCTTCAACCGTAGAAAGATTAAGCAGCACTGGATGACTTTTGGGTTGCCTTCCAATCCATAATTTCAGTGACAATAAACTCTTCTAGTCTCTTTAAGTCATCTTTATCTACATTTTCATGATTTTTGTTTTTCATCAGAAAAACAGGGTACATTCTGAAAATACAGTGTTATCATCAAGATTTTTTCAAAAATATAACCTACTGCTGGAACTATGATCATACAGAGCCTGAGTGGGTTGGGGAAGGAAAGGGAGAGAGGGAGAGAGGAGAACTAAGAGAGGAAGAGAAGGAGAGAGGAAGAAGGGGAGAGAGGGAAAAAGGGAGAGCTCAACACCCTCCAATGACTCCCATCATAGAGTTAAACCCAGTATCCTTACAACGGTCTATAAGGCCCCACATAACCTGGTTCCCATTCCCTTTTCAATCTCATATCCCACCACTCTCCCCTTTGCATTCTCTACTCCCACACAAGCCTTCTTACTCCTCCATGACCATACTAAGCACACTGCACTTACTGTTACCCACTATCTGAACACCTTCCCCCTACATATTCATATAGCTCATTCAGGAATCCATTTGAGAAGTCACTTGTCAGTAAAGCCTTTCCTGACCACCTGTTAAAATTGCAATTGCCGCTCCTATTACTATCTATCTCCCTTATTTATCTCCTGTCATGCTCTTTGTTTTATTTGCCTTATTCTGTCTCCCTCCTGTAGAAAGGAAGCTTTAAGAGCATAGGGATTTCTGTCTATTTTGTTCACTTAGGTATCCTCAGAACTTAAATAGTATCTGAAACATGGTATGTACTCAATAAATATATTTCAATTGATTTTTTTACATAAAAGAACTTCCTAAAGAACTGTCCAATGATGAAATGAGGTATCTAAGTAGATAATGAGCTCCCGTGGAGGTATTAGAGCAGAAGCTAAGTGACCTTTTGGTAAAGATACTGAAGAAAGAATTCAAGTACTGCATATGTGCTTGGATTGAATATTAATCCAAGCTCCTGCCAACCCTGAAATATTGTAGTTCTGTGAACCACTGCAATGATGCTAAGATAAGATACTCAGACTCCTAAAACAGGATCTAAGGAGGTCAGCAAATGCTTAAGAAACCAGGGTCACATTTCCAGTCTCCTATGCCTAGCAAATTGAGCACCAATAGTTTACGGTATGTTTTCTATTTCGTTTTGTTTCATTTTTAATGTAAATCTTTTAAACCCCATGAATCTATTTGATAACATTTTCTCCTGAATACAAAAAACGCAGCATACATCTAATTGCAAATGAGAAATTTCAAGAAAAGCTAGTGTTATCAAATAACTGTATCATCTGAAAAAAACTCATCATCTCACAGAATTTAAATTTGTTCCCTTTGTTCCCTTGTGTATATTTTTTGCATTGTGAAGTCTGCTTAAAATTAGTTTGACTCTTCCCTTTGGGGAAGATTTTTATAACAAAAAGATGGGAAGATTAAAAAGAGGAAGAGAATGCCTGATAGTTAAGATTTCTTCAAAAAAGTCTCTTGATTTGTATATTAGAAGGTTGAAAGCATATATGGAAAGACCAAGAAGAAGAGAATGCAGCACTAGCAGATTTGGCTCAGTGGACAGAGCATCAGCTCTCTTCAAAATCAATGGAAAAATACCCTCAGGTGAGGAGGAGGTGGAGGAGAAGGAGTGGGAAGAGCAGGGAGGGGAGAATGCATGTTCCGGGGTCCAGATGAATTAGTAATGTTGCTACTCTCCCAGGAAGAAAATACTTTAGTTACATTTTTTTTACAGTGATGAGAAAATAGCAGGACCCAAAAACTACAGACCTATGTTTTAGACTCTATTAAATGTGGGCTAAAGAAAGATCCAAACATTTCCTTCACTCCCTTTGCTCAAAGACGGAAACTCTTCAGTTGTGCGAATGGTCCAGGGGTCCACCAGGTAACTGGGTGGTGGCAACAAGAGTAATTCTGCTCCTTGAGGTGAAATTCTGAAGCCAATCTGGAAACTCTTCAGAGCAGAGGAAGTATTCTATCCTGTTTACCACTTTCCTCAACACAGCGATTGGGGACCCTGGGGGGATATCCAATCACAACACTGTATTTCATCCAAGACAAGATAGGGAAGCTAACCCTACTACTTTTATAGAAACCCATCCTTTCTACACAAGGAAGGAGTTTTGAGTTTGAGATTTTTCAGGGAATACATGTTCCGCTCCCTGTTGCCAATAAATAGTCTATTTTTGGAAAGGAGCCCACCCGTGTATCACAATGAAGAACAGATGCCATTTGGTCATCCCGTTCCCTGCTAGTACAGAGGTATATCGGGGACTTTTAAAGGGAGTTTTTCAACAATGGGCTTAGCAGTGGTATACAAGGTCACTATTCCTCTTTCTGACATTTCTTTCATGCTCCCCACACCCACTCCCTCCCTGATAATGAAGCATTTCTTCCTTCTACAGAATATGTGCTTTATTACAGAAATTGACTCTCTCAAAGAAAAACGTTTAACAGCCGTTCAATAGCAGTCTCTGAGCGCCTTCTACTGCATTACGAGCAGAGGTAGATTAAGGGGAAGGAGAAATGAGGGAAGGCAGGCACGGTAAATGAAAATCCTTTCACACCCACTTGGAGCTCACAATTAATTACTGTAGCCTGGCCAGTGTGGCTCCGCAGTTGAGTGCCAACCCATGAACCAGGAGGTCATGGTTCAATTGCCAGTCAGGGTAATGCCCAGATTGCAGGCTTGAAACCAGAAGAGGGCATGCAGATTCATGATTCTCTCTCATCATTGATGTTTCTATCTTTCCCTCTTCCTTCCTCTCTCTAAAATCAATAAAAACAATTTTTTAAAAATAAATAAATTACTATTACTATAAAATAAAATGATTAAAGAGTAACCTAATAGGGTGCTTCAAGTAGTATATTTAGCACTGGAGGAGACAATATTCTGTGTGGTTTAACCTGGCCTGGGCCTTAAATGGTAGAAGAAAGAAATAGACAAGCTAGTGGGGTCAGTCTCTAAATAAGCCTGGCCAAAGTCAATCATCCTGTCCTTCCCTCTGGCTTCCCGACAACAAGATGGCCACATGGTACGTAGAGGCCACCAATTATCTCAGGGAAAAGCACACGAGCTATTGGTTTTGGTCCCACTTTGATGTTTTCTCTTTGGGTTGCTCAACACATAGAACCCAATCATCAGAAAACAAAATTAAAATGCTTCAACTAAACTAATTCTTCCTTTTCTACAGAGAACCAGATGATTCTCTGCATATATTTGTAATCAGCTTTTCTCCAAAGGGAGAATTTTAAACAGAAAACAATTAGCAAGAAATTCTGAAAGCAGGTACAAGATCAAGGCAAAAAGACTGGGGTCCCAGAAAAGCAGGGAAGGATTTAGGACTTACATCCAGGCAGAAAAAATCAATTCCCCAAGCGTGGTGCAGCCCCATCCTGGGAGAGACAGTCTTCCTCCCATTACAGGCCTTCACACCTCCCCTAACTATAATCTTCGGGCTCCCGGGAACAGGCCCTGGCTGTGTAACCACAGCCATATTCTCTCAATATAGAGAATGAAAGCAAACCCACCACCTCCAAGCCATAGACATCAGAGATAATATAGACAAGCATTCATACAGTGCTTAGGACAGAAATTACTCAAAGCATTTATTGTTAGCATTGTTAATAACAATTTTAATATCACCCTTCCTAGCAAAGTTGTTTTTTGGGTTGTTTTGTTTTGTTTTGTTGCTATTTTCAAATAATATAAAGTTACATGCTCAGATCCCCATAGAATTTTCTTCTCCTGTTAGTGCTGTGGGTCCTCCTGGTTTAATCAGTCCTCTTAAAGAATCACCAGCCATTCTTCTGGCTGACATTTTAATCAGGTTTTCCCAAGAATCCCAGAGGATGGGGAAAATGGAATTGCAATGAAAAAAAATCCACTTTCCCTACATGCCAATAAGTGATAACTTTGCAGCTGCCTTGGAAAAGAACAAAGAACACATGGCAGAACATTTTTCTGGCTGAAAAAGACTGACAAAGCAGCAGAACTGAATTCCTTGCAGTACTGGCGATGGGGTGGGGAGCCAGGCAGGGGTGGCAAACAAGGACATTTCTGCAGAAGCATGTCCTCGGTTACTCTAGCTCCACAGAGCGGAGTGCTCTCTGGACACCTTTGGGATAGGAGCAACATTGCTCCTTTGCATATATAATATCCGCATGACAGAAAAGGAGACTGCATTTAAGTGCCCAAAATAGAAGATAATAAGAATAGAAGTCCAATAAGCCATCCAGGATTTTGTATTCTGATAACACATATTATTCTGTTGCTCAGTGTTTCTCCTTAAGAAACCTTTTCCATTCCTGCACGTCAGGTCTCCCCTGCAGCATCTTCAGCTGGTCCTTCAGAGGGCACTAAAATAGATGTCTGTTTTATGGACGTGGGTCAGTCTGGCTTCTGCAGTGGAGGAGGAAGCATAGCAAGAGTCAGACAGCCTGGGTTTTCATCTTAGCTCACCACTACCTGCTCTGTGTCCTTGGACAAGTAAATTGACCTCTCTGAATCCACAGTTACCTCATCTGTAAAACAGAGATACCTGTATCATCTTCTAGTTCTGGCTGCATGGAGCTTATATGGAGTAATGCATGTAAAGAGTTCAGCACACTAAATACTGTTTGATGATGAGCAGGACGAAGAGACATGGAAAGAGACAAGCAAAAAGGAAGTGAGAAGCACCATGGGGGTCTGACGATGCTAGTAGCGCCTGTCTTCTACCTCTCCCTGCACCGTGATCATTGCAGCCACAGGTTGGAGCCGGAAATCGTAACCAACAAGTAACAACTGCCGCATGTATTAGTTTGTGAGGGCTGTCTTATCAAATACCACTAACCGAATGGCTTAAACGACAGAAATGTACTGTCCACAGTTCTGGAAGCTGCAGACCTAAGAGCAAGGTGCCAGCAAGGTTGACTCCTGCTTGACCCTGAGGGAAAAGCTGCCCAGGCCTCCCTGCTGGCTTCTGAGGTTCGTTGGCAATCTCTGGTGTTCCTTGGCTCCTAAAAGCATTATCCTGATCTCTCTGCCTTCATCTTCACTTGGCATTCTCACCGGGTGTATGTGTCCAAACTTCCCCTTTTCTCAAGAACAAGAGTCAAATTGGATTAGGGCCCACCTCCAATGACCTCATCTTAACTAATTACATCTGTAATGACCCCATTTTCAAATCAGGTCACATTCTGATGCACTGGGGGTTAGTTCTTCAGTATGTGAATGGGATGGAGGCACAATGCAATCCATAATGCCACTAAATAGCCATGTCACCCTGAACAAGTCACTTAGCCTCTATACCTGCTTCCTCGGGGCTTAGGCAAGGGCTGTTGCAGAGCAGCTGGTGCCCACTCCTCACATGCTTTTGGGCCTTGCCATTGTGGGGCTTTCAACCAGCTGCCTGAAGACTCTCTCCATCAGCCAGTCCTTCTGGCTCTGCCACAGCTGGCAGAAATTTCAGAGAACTAATACTCCCCAGAGAGGTCCTCAGCCAGTCCGCTACAGAAGTTGCTACCCCTTGATGGCTTTCCTAAGCACACCTTCTCCACAGGTTCCCAGAGTCTCTAGCTGTATTCATCTCCAGTTTCCCACCCTGTATTGGCTGCCTGCCCATTCCCTGTTCCCATACAACTCCCCATTTCCTTACAGGGGTTTTCTCGCCTCCCAAATAAACCACTTACACTAAAAGCCTCGTCTCAGTATAGACAGGTGGGGCCCAAGGACCCCAAATTAAGACCGGCATTTGTTATGTGGTGATTAAATAAATGGATATTTAGAATAGAACCTGGCGAGTGTTGCATAATTATTCTTTTTATCAACATTGTATTTTGAATCATGTAGTTGGGCCACGAAGCATCAGCCCCAAGCAATAAAGGCATCAGATGAGGCTCTTTTATTTACAAGCCTCACTTGGCAAGCAGGTGAATGAAAAGGCAGCAGGAGCTTGTTCTCCCACATCTGATGGAGCTGTCCTCTCCCTGGAGACGGGGACATAGAAACCAGCGTGACCTCTCAGCATCTCCTTTTCCCTCAGGGATGAACACAGATCATTGGCTTTGAAGCCTCAGCTGCATGACTGAAAGGCAACAAAGAGTAGTGTTTAAGATCGTGGGCTCTGAATTAAACAGACCAGATTCTGATTATGGTTCTCCCACTTTCTAGCAGCATAATCTTGGGCAAGTTGCTTGCTATCCCTAAGTCTCAGCTTCTGCCTCTGGGAAGTGATAGTTGTTCTCCATCATTAAATATGGTAAAGCATGCACAACCAATATTAAGAGCTCCATAAGGGTTCATTGTTCTTCTTATTCATTCATCCGTTCTTCGTTACACTATCGAGATAAGTCTAGGCACTTCTGGGACATCTTTCTCTTCCCCTAGGCCAGCGGGTCAGCAAACTCATTAGTCAACGGAGCCAAATATCAATAGGACAACGATTGAAATTTCTTTTGAGAGCCAAATTTTTTAAACTTAAACTTCTTCTAATGCCACTTCTTCAAAATAGACTCGTCCAGGCTGGGGTATTTTGTGGAAGAGCCATACTCAAGGGGCCAAAGAGCCGCATGTGGCTCGCGAGCCGCGGTATGCCGGCCACAGCCCTAGGTCTTCTCATTGTCACCACTACTTCCCTCCTGTGTGTGTGGCATGTAGTAGGCACTCAGTAAATGCTTCCAATAGTGAATGAATAAGTGAATATTCCCTGGAAGATTTAAACTACTATTATTAGCTTTTTATATTCTGCAGCTCCCAGGATTGGAGGAGACTGAGGAATTAATTATACGAGTCAGAGTTTATATGTTCTGACAATCACCCTGGAAGGTAAAACATATCAAGATTCCAAATAGCCCAAGACTGGGAGCATTAATTAATTAATGCTAACTCTTCCTGCCTGAGCAAAGGCCTCCGGCTAATAGCATTCTGAAATTGCTTAAAAGCAGTTATAGTCACAAATTCCAAGATTCACCGGGAGTCCACTGGGAGCTTTAATAACATCACACCTGAGCTCTTTATGTCAGGAGGGAGCTCAGGAGACCATTCACAGGCTGAAGCAAGATGGGGGAAAGCCTCACTCAGCAAATAGCACGCCATTAACTTGGTGTGTGGAGATGGTACTCAGGGAAGCAGTAATTGAGTCAATAAAAAATCCGAGTGGTGAAACAGGCCGAAATGGGGTGGTGGGGAAAAGGAAGATTCAAAATTGCCAGTTCCTGAGAAAATATTGAATGAGGCAAGTTGGAATATGTAGGTCACTATATCATAATCTTAAATGCAATGCACATTGAATAAATAGTAGTAATAGTATTATAATGACATAATGAGTGTGACAATTTAATAAAATAATGACTAACGTGTGTCGTGTTCTCCCTGTGTTCACTGCAACTATACTTACCCCACCTAACACGCACTCAATCCTAACAAAATCCCCACAAGGTAGGTTCCATGATTATCCCCAATTTGCCTTTGAGGGGACTGAGGAACAGAGAGATTAAGTGATTTCTTTTCATGTGCTATCTCATTTAATCCTCACCACAATGCTTTGAGGGACTTATTATTCTTTGTCCCCAGTTATAGGTAAGAAAACAGAAGCATAAAGAGGTTAATGATTTGGCCAAGGTCACACATCAGGTAAGTATTAAACTCTGGGGCAGGCCGGAGGGGGTCAATGGGGAAAAGGGGAGGACATATGTAATACTTTCAACAATAAAGAATTATTTTAAAAATAAAATAAAAATAGCTGGGACCGATTTGGCTCAGTGGATAGAGCATTGGCCTGAGAACTGAAAGGTCCCAGGTTCGATTCCGGTCAAGGGCATGTATCCTGGTTTCAGGCACATCCCCAGTGGGGGGCGTGCAGGAGGCGGCTGATTGATGTCTCTCTCTCATCGATGTTTCTAACTCTCTATCCCTCTCCCTACCTCTCTGTAAAAATTCAATAAAATTTATAAAAATGAATAAGTAAATAAATAAAATAAAAATAAACCAGGGTTCAGAGTCATCCAACTGACTCTAAAACCAGTTGGTCACCACATTAAATACATTTCAATTCACCACAAAGAATGTCTAGCATGTAAAGTCTGGTTATGTATTCACAGCAATAATAACAGCAACCCTTATACACAACTCACTATGAGCCAATAACTGTTTTCAATAATTAGCGTATCTTTACCTCAGCCTTCAAAGGCAGGGAGTATACTGTGCCCATCTTATAGATGCAAAAACTGAAGCAGAGAGGTAAAGGGCTTGGCCCAGATTTGCACACTCATTTGTGGAGCCAGAGCCCTGGGATTATGTTTTTAACCCATCAGCCTGCTCACCTGCCCAAAATGATGTTTTGAATCCATGTTGGGCAATGTGATGATCAACGATGATAAATATTATATATATCAGCAACAGCAGTGAATTTCCTCCCAAAGCTTCATCTTATCACAGAGGGATATGCACATCATTATTATTTTCCAGTGCCAAGACTTCTTTCCAAAACTGTGGTCTAATCTAGAAGAAAATGTCTTTGTTCCCAAGGAAGAGAAAACACGAATGGAAGCACAGTGCTGTGCTGCAGACCATGACAAGGCCAGAGACGAGGCCATGCTGTATCGCAAACACCTGTCATTTCTGTCTGCAGCCTGCCCGGTGAGGTGGGCAGCGGCCATCACAATCCTGGCCGCTGCCCACGAAGAACTAGAACTGAGGATCTACTCCAGCATCCTCCCCGCCTCCGCCTCCGGAGAGCAGGCCGTGACTTTATTTTTTCTATACCCTGCAGTTTCTTTTCTGTAAACGCTACTATAAGAAGAGATTCATAGGGAGATAAAGCTGGGACAGCTGGCCTGTTGAAAATGACTTTTCTCCTTCTCCACAAAACGTGAATACGCCTGCCACTTCTAAGTGTGCTGCTGGGAGGCCCCTCCAAGCTGAGCGCCGCTTGCTCTCCCGCTGCCAAAACATCTCCATCAGCAGTGTGTGTTGCGGAGAGGCAGTCGCAAAAGATCAAACGAAACTGGCTGGAACGGATTAGTCTCCACTTTTATTTATGTCCTAGACTCCAAGAAGGCCTGTGGGTTCCATGGTGGCCTCAGACCCTCAAGGCAAGGCTTCTGGCCCATGGGGTGACCCACACTTTTGTTTTGTTTTCAAATATATTTTAATTGATTTCAGAGAGGAAGGGAGAGGGAGAGAGAGATAGAAACATCAATGAGAGAGAATCATTGATCGGCTGCCTCCTGCTCACCCCTTACTGGATATGGAGCCTGCAACCCAGGCATGTACTGGGGGCCAGTAACAAACCCGGGACCCTTCAGTCCCCAGACTGATGCTCTGTTCACTGAGCAAACCTTCTAGGGCTGACCCACACTTTTGAGACTACAGTATCTGGTTCTCAATTCCTACCTGCTAAGCCTGGTGAAGCAGAGGTCTTGTGCCGAGTGTGCCTGAATGACGTCTGCGAGTCAAAGGGTCCCGCGTCCAGATTTTGGGGAGCGCTGATGGGATACCTCATCCTAGATCTCCACAGCACCCCGTGTTCACCTCATCTCAACACACATCAATCACACTGAAATGAACCTGCCTAGGAACACGATGTCAGGTCTCACCCAGCAGGCAGTAGTGTCTCTGTGATCGGAAAATAGGTTTAGTTTACTTTGGTTTCCACAGAATTGGCACTGTGCCTCGCTGATATAAGCACTCCACAAATACAGTGACTCAGGGGGTGGGCAGGCTGTAGAGGCAGCACCAGTGCCAGCGAATGTGAAAAACAGAACAGAACCCAATAACGGGGCCCTGGTTCCATCCTTCACTGAGTGCTTCACTGTACCACACATTTTGATGTGAACGGTCTCATTCTATACTCACAGGAACCCAATTACAGAAGTAATATAATTATCCTTATTCTACGGATGAGGAGAGGCTCTGAGGCCTTAAGCTACTTGCCCAAGATCACACAGTCAGTTGGGGGCCTGAGCTGGTATTTGGAAACAGGAAATTTGATTCCAGTTTGCATGAAATTAAACACACCCTTCCACACATCCCCTCAGGATGCAAGTCCCAATTTGCGATTTCTTCCTCTTCCCCCCACCCCAGCCATCCCTCTTTTCCTCTTGGTGTTCTTTTACATTAACGTGACTTAGGTAAAAATGGCTGCAAGGTGGAGTAGACGGCACACTTGGTAGTGAACCCTAAACCTGGGCGCAGAACTTATATTTCAGATCAGACCAGATGGGCCTGTGTTGGAACACCTTGGTCCTGATTAGACTCCGTCTCGGTGGTGGACGGAGAGGCCCCTCAGTGGAAACATATGCTCCAGCCTCGCCCTGCCACCAGCCCACTGCCCGGCTGACCTTGGGCAAGTTTCCAACCCCTCCGAGACCGACCTACTTAAAACGTAAGGACAATTCCTGCCCTGCATCTTTCTAGGGTTGGTTTCCATGAAGACTGAGAGCATTCTGACATTACTGCATACTCCCTGCCAGTGTGAGAGGATGGTATCAGGATCCAAGGTCTCTTATTTAGGCAATGGATAGGGGAGGGGGGTGAGAGGATTGCTTTTTCCACTCACTTTTTTTTTCCAGTATCTAATAGAAATGTAAGAAAGAAAACCTGGCCCTAGCCAGTTTGGCTCAGTGGATACAGCGTCAGCCTACAAACTGAAAGGTCCTGGGTTTGATTCCAAGGAAGGGCACATACTTAGGTTGCAAACTCAATCCCTGGCCCCAGTTAGGGCACATGTGGGAGGTAACCAATTAATGTGTGTCTCTCTCACATCAACATTTTCCTCTGTCTCTTCCCCTCCCTTCCACTCTCTAAAAATCAGTGGGGGGAGGAGGGCAGTATTCTCTGGTGAGGATTAATAAGAAAAGAAAACCTCCTTCCTCTGAGAAAAAGAGAGACACGGAGACAGAGAAAGAAAGGCTGAGAGAAGAGAAAGGCAGCAGACCGATTCGACACAGGCAGAGACAGGGAAAGGGAAACACCGACAGAAAGAGAAACAGAAACAAAGAGACAGAGGGCTAAAGAGAGACACAAAATCAGAGAAAGAATCCACCACTCAGAAAACTTCCACATCTATCCCGTTAAACACAACAAGGTAATGGCCTCCAAAGACAAAGGGTAGGGCCCACATTTGTAAAAGAAACATTAGTCCTTAAGCCCAGGTCCTACTGACTAATCCTTCTGGCCACCTGGCTCCTGGCTGTTAAACAAGTCGCTTCCAAAACCGCTCATTCAGGGGATCCTCTTGGTGTCTTTTACTGACACCCTCCTTACTGCCTGCAAGGAAGTGAACAGCCACATGCCTTCTATCTGTCTCTTGTACGACAGTTTCCCTGTCACACACATCTGATCCTTACTGCCTCCTGAGGCGATGAGAAAGATGAGAAAGGCAATGCTCAGAGGAATGTGTAAGTTGCTAATTACCACTCACAGAGCATCTACTTTAAGCTAGGTACTGTCTACGACACAAGTCACCTCACGCAAGCCCCTGATCACAGCCACAAGGAAGCTATCACCTACCCTCAATGCAGAGATATGGAAACTGAGACTCAGCAGGTTCAGTGGCACATTGAGTAGCAGTCAGAGAGCCATGGCTGGGACTGAAAACTGACTCCACATTTACACACATCAGCAGCTCTCCATACATGAATCTCTACAAGATTTCAGAGGCAGATTTGTTTGTTTTGTTTTTTTAATTTAATAAATCTTTATTGCTCGGATTGTTACAATTGTTCCTCTTTTATCCCACATAGCTCCCCTCCACCCATTTCCCACCCAACCTTCTGCCCTTATCCCCCACCCCCACCCCGCACTGTCCTCATCCATGGTGTACCATTTTTGTCCAGTTTCTTCCTGCACCCCCCATACCCCTTTCCCACAGAGAATTGTCAGTCTGCTCCCTTTCTATGCCCCTGATACTATTATATTCACCAGTTTATTCTGTTCATCAGACTTTTTTATTCACTTTTCAGATTCACTTGTTGATAGATAGGTATTTGTTGTTCATAATTTTTATCTTTACCTTTTTCTTCTTCTTCCTCTTCTTAAAAAGTACCTTTCAGCATTTCATATAATACTGGTTTGGTGTTGATGAACTCCTTTAGCTTTTTCTTCTCTGTGAAGCTCTTTATCTGACCTTCAATTCTGAATGATAGCTTTCCTGGGTAGAGTAATCTTGGTTGTAGGTTCTTGCTATTCATCACTTTGAATATTTTTTGCCACTCTGTCTGGCCTGCATAGTTTCTGATGAGAAATCAGCTGACAATTGTATGTGTGCTCCCTTGTAGGTAACTAATTGTTTTTCTCTTGCTGCTTTTAATATTCTCTCTTTGTCTTTTGCGCTTGGTATTTTAATTATGATGTGTCTTGGTATAGTCCTCTTTGGATTCCTTTTGTTTAGGGTTCTATGCACTTCTTGGACTTGTAAGTCTATTTCTTTCACCAGGTGGGGGAAGTTTTTAGTCATTATTTCTTCAAATAGATTTTCAATATCTTGCTCTCTCCCTTTTTCTGGCACCCCCATAATTCAGATGTTGGTACGCTTGAGGTTGTCTTTGAGATTCCTTACACTATCTTCATATTTTTGGATTCTTTTTTCTTTTTGTTTTTCCAGTTGAGTGTTTTTTTCTTCTTTGTGTTTCAAATCTTTGACTTGATTCTTGCAATCCTCTAGTCTGCTGTTAGGTTTCTGAATAATATTTTTGGAGACAACCAAGATGGCGGCATAGGTAAACACCTACACTGCTGCCTCACACAACAATTTAAAAACTACAACTAAAAGACAGAATGGACATCATCCAGAACCACAGGAAAGCTGGCCGAGTATAAGTTCTACAACTAGAAGGAAAGAGAGGGGCTCACAGAGACCCAGAGGAGCTACAAAAAGTTGAGGTACGGAGACCCGCGCTGAGAGAGCGAGTGCCCGAGTACCTGGCTGGCTTTCTCTGGCAGGAGGGAAACGGAGACTCCCAACGGCATTGAACCCCTTATCCTACGACACTAAACCCCAGACCCAGCCGAAACTCATACGGGGGGAGTTTGGACTGTGAAAAGGGAGAAGTGCATGGAAATTTAGGGGAGTCGCAAAAGATAGGAGGTCTGGTCATGGTGGGTCGCGCCCACACACACGGCGCCGCCCGGAGGACAGATCGTTGATTGTGCTGCTGGCTTTTGTGACTGGGAGGGAGACAGACCCTCCCAACTGTGCCACTTCTGAGTCCACTGGGCCCCTGTTTCGGGCGAAACCCTGGAGACCTAGACTCGTGTGGTTCTGGGGCACAGGGGAGCTGGAAAGGCAGCAGTTTAGAGGCACTGCAGGCGCGCGCGCACAAGGACCACTCCAGCGATTATGCAGTCACGTGAGACTCCGGGGCTGTGGAGGGCGGGGCCGACTGGAAGGCAAGTCGGTCCCTTAAGTCCTGAGACTCCACCAATCCCAAGCTCAACAGAGGCTTCTGTGGTTTTGCAAGTACAGAAGTTTCCCCGACATAGTGAAAATGCCAAGACAAGGGAAGGGATCAAAAACAAAAGAAATGGAGGGAAAAAAACGACTGGATATAGAGTTCAAAACCACGCTTATAAGGTTTTGCAAGAATATGCTAGAAAAGATGAATAAATTTAGCGAGAGCCAAGAGGAGATGCAAAAAAGCCTACTAGAGATTCAAAAGAGCCAACTAGAGATACTAGAGATGATGCATAAATTTAGCGAGTCCCAACAGGAGATGAAAAAGGACCAACTAGAGACACTGACTGAAATAAAAAATATACAGAGTCCTAACAGCAAACTAGAGAAAGGCAAGAATCAAGTCAAAAATTTGAAATATAAAGAAACAGAAAACACTCAACTGGAAAAGCAAGAAGGGAAAAGAATCAAAAAATGTGAATATAATGTAAGGAGACTCTGGGACAGCTTCAAGCGTACCAACATCAGAATTGTGGGGGTGCCAGAGGAAGAGAGAGAGCAAAATACTGAAAACCTATTTAAAGAAATAATGACTGAAAACTTCCCACATCTGGTAAAAGAAATAGACTTACAAGTCCAGGAAGCACACAGAACCCCATATAAAAGCAATCCAAAGAGGACCACAACAAGACACATCATCATTAAAATACCAAGAGCAAAAGACAAAGAGAGAATATTAAAAGCAGCAAGAGAAAAACAGTTTATTACCTACAAGGGAGCACCCATACAACTGTCAGCTGATTTCTCAACAGAAACAATGCAGGCCAGACGGGAGTGGCAAGAAATATTCAACGTGATGAATAGCAAGAACCTACAACCAAGAATAATTTATCCAGCAAAGCTAACATTCAGAATTGAAGGGCAGATAAAGAGCTTCACAGAGAAGAAAAAGCTAAAGGAGTTCATCAACTCCAAACCAGTGTTATATGAAATGGTGAAGGGTTCTCTTTTAGAAGAGGAAGAAGAAAGAGGTAAAAGCCAAAAAATTATGAACAAATACATATCTATCAACAAGTGAATCTAAAAATTAAGTGAATTAAAAATTTGATCAACAGAATAAATCGGTGAGTATAATAGAATCAGGAGCACAGAAAGGGAGTGGACTGTTAATTCTTAGAGGGAAAGGGGTGAAGGGTGTACAGGGAGAGACTGGACAAAAATCATACACCTATGGATGAGATCAATGGGAGGGAGCTAAGGGCAGAGGGAGGGGTGGGAGCTGGGTGGAGGGGTGCTATGGAGGGGAAAAAAGAGAAACAAATGTAATAATCTGAATAATAAAGATTTAATTTAAAAAAGAATAATATTTTTTATTTCAGTCAGTGTATGCTTAATTTCAGGTTGGTCCTTTTAAATATCCTCAAGCGCCTCACTAAATTAATCAGCCTTTTCTAGATAATTCTTAAAAACCTTATAACTGTGGTTTTAAACTCTATACCCAGTAGTTTACTTTCCTCCATTTCTTTCATTTATGATCTGTTTCTTTGTCTCTGCATTTTGGCTGCTTCCCTGAGTTGATAGAGTAGCTTTGTGTTCTAGGTGTTCTATATGGTCCAGTGGCTCAGTCTCTCCAGTTACATGAGGTGAACACACTTGGTGCACCCCTTTGTGGACTGTGTGCATAGTCCTGTTGTAGGTAAGCCTTGATTGTTGTTTATATCACTGAGAGGAATTGATCTCCAGATCAATTGGTCTGTCTATTCTGGGAGAACTTCTGTGCTGGAGACACCTGTATGAGACAAAAGCCTCTGTGCTCAGCTTGGATGGGGCGGAGTCTCAGGGCAGAGCAGACAGCATTGGTTTCCCATCAGCCCTGCCCTAATAGGACCCTATGTCTGAGTGTCCTGTGGTAATCACTGCAAACAACTCTGAGAGAAAGCTGCTCTCGAGTTCCGCCTGCTGCCAGACAGTCCAGTTTCTCCATAAATGAGTGTGGGTCCCCAGAGTCTCACCTGGAACTGGAGTTCAATGCAGTCAGGAGCTTTTGTCTCCCTTCCACTTGAGAAAGCCAGCCACACACTCAGTTGCCAGTCCTCTCCATGTGCATCTCAGTACCTCTGCTTCCTGCAGCTCCTCGGAGGCTCACTGTGCTTTTCTCTTTCCTTCTAGTTGAAGAATTTCCACTCAGTTAGCCTTCCTATGGTTCTGGATGATGTCCATTTTGTCTTTTAGTTGTAGTTTTGAAATTATTATGCAAGGCATCAGTTTAGGTGTTTACCTATGGTGCCATCATGGTTTCTCCTCTGGGGCAGATTTATTTTTGAAGGGGAAAAAAAAATATAAGATTTTCACTGACTAATAGGAACTTGAAAAACAAAGTTCTGGACACCTCCGTTTGTCTACCAAGAACAATCCCTTTGACTTGCAACCTTCCCTCTCTGTGCACTCAATAAAATGGATGTGCTGGCTGCTTAAAGAGGTTCCTAAGAAACCTAAACCTTTACTTGCAGTAGTATCCTTACAAGAAGTGTCTTGAACAATGAGAATTGCTTTCCTAAGTGAAACTAGACTCAAGTGGTTTGTTCTGCACTGTACAGTCATCCAGTCAGTAGAAGTACTTACGTGATTTTTTTTCAAAGTTACAAAAACAACCGGAGGAAATAATAAAATACCATCCTCTTTATTGAAGTCCGAGATTCCCTAAAGCTGAAGACTGCAAATTGTGGTGTTGATTGTCCTAAATGAAAATGTTGGAAGATAAAGAATCCCCTTGGCTCTAACCTTCAAGGAACAAACCATGCCCGGAGGCAAGGAAACACCGCAGTCTCATATATTCTCCCTCTGTTCAATGCCACAGTCTGCAAAAATCCTCCTCTTCCTAACTACATTAGTGCAGAAGGCGATCAATACAAAAAAAACACCACGTTCATCCTAAGGGATTCCTGCCTGCAAAATGAAAACTCTAAGCACTTCAATTCCAAAACTTAAATAGCTGGCCCCTTTATTCTTTGTGTGGCACCCTCTCCGAAATACTTAAACATCTTGGTTTTCAAAATGAAAGCTTGTTTCTAGTGAACCATGAATTGTGCTGCTATATGCTGACAGAAGGTAAGGCCTTTTTAACCAATTTGGAGGGCCTTTGTTTCAGGAACTTTTAGGAACAACTGGTTGTGGGAACCTCTTTCCACATCCCACATGGTTCAGGGTTCGGGTTCTGAAGGAGGCCGCACGCAAACAAAATGAGACCAGAAAGCATGAATTTGGCTATATTGGAGGGCCAGGCGGGAGCCTTCCTCTAGTGGAAAGGACTGCCACTTGCTCTGGCCTTTTTCTCCTTTTTATTAAAGCTTTGGGACACACCCCTAGCCTTTAGGCAGGAAATAACAAAACAGAAATTAACATGAAACAAACAGATAGAGGTTGCTTCAACCAATAATGTTTCAACTAAACAGTGAGTAATCAGCTCTGACCTTTCAGAGCAGTTAAGGTTGACCAGCCTTCTGGCCTCCTGTTTACATCCATTTAGTAAGAACAATGTTTGGTTAGCTGTATAGCATCCTCTGTTGGATGTTGAGACCATCACCTAACACCTAAATACAATAGTGGCTCTATATGTACTCTTCTTCCTCTTGACTAAGTCACTGTTGATGCTTTGGGTTGATTATAAGGTGGCACGCCCTACTTTCTCCAGAGCTCACCAGAAGAAAGCCACGGTGTAACAATAAACCGAACTACTCATCAGTCCCACTTCCCTTCCTAACACTGCTACAAGATGTCTAAAGAAAATTAAGTGAAAAAGGCTGGTTAAGGTAACTTCACTGAAAGTAGAGATCAAATTCTACGAGTGAGCAGAAAGAATTGGATTAGGACTTTATTTAGAAATGTGAAAGTATGTATTACGGGAACATGTGTATTATCTCTTATATTTAACAGAATGTAAGTTCTAAACATCTTTAAACATTAAGTTAATGTGGCTTTTTTCATTTATTTTCCCCACAAAGAACTGCATGACAACACAATTTAAGATCCATCACTTTCTGCTTAACTTTCACAGAATGGTCATAAAGAGGATAGTTTTTACAAAAATATTCAAAGGTTTCTTCAGTTTTCTCATGGGTTCCTATTTTTCTTCTATATTCACAACATTCTCTTTTGAGGCATTGTTCTAGTTATTACATCTGTGTAAGAGATTCCACTCAAAACTTAGTGGCTTCAAATAACACTGCCTATCTTGCCACAAATGGATAATTTGAGCAGTCAACAGAGGGGACCGCTCATCACTGTTCTACTTGCCATCAGCTGGAGCAGTTGAAGTCTGAGCATCTGGACTGGGAACACTGAGCTGTAGGCCAAAGAGCAAGACCTCCTCTCTCTCTCTCTCTCCCTTTCTCTCTCTCTCTCTGTCTCTCTCCCTCTCCCTCTCCCTTTCCCTATCTCTTTCTCCTTCTCTCTCCCTCTATCTCTCCCTCTCTATCTCTCTCCCTTTCTCTCTCTCTCTCTCTCTCTCTCTCTCTCTCTCCCTCTTCTCCCCCTCTCCCTTTCCCTCTCCGTCTCTCCCCTCCCCACCCACAATTCAATGTCTTTCTAGCATAGTGACTTCATGTAGCTAGATATTATTTCCATAGCACCTCAAGACCCATGCATGAGAACACAGAATCTTTATCATTTTCTATGACCTGATTGTCTGGGAAGTCACACAGCATCACTTCTGCCCCCCATTCTATTCCTTAGTTGTAAATTTTCAAAGCCTACCCATTTTCAAGGGAAGAAGAATTCAACTCTATCTTTCATGGACAGCTTGTGGACATATTTAAAAATTACCAGAAACGTCTATTATGTCATCCTCTTTGCTGATTTTTCTCTTCTGGTTATTGACTAATTCAGCTCTGCCAGGTTCATTTGTCACTGGTTGAGTAGAAATTCTACAACTAGAAGGAAAGAGGAAAGCACATTGAGAATCAGAGGAGCTGCAAAAGTCTGAGGTACATAGATGTGCTAGCGCATGGAAAGGACGGGCAGCTGAGTGCATGGGAGGCTGAGTGTGCGCCTGGCATTCTAAAGTGGGAGGGAGACAGAAACTCCCGAATGTGCTGAACTCCACTTCTAGGTGAGTTTCGGGAACCCAGATTCATTTGAGGAGAAACTGGACTGTCAGGAAAAGAGAAAGCACACTGAGACTCAGTGGAGCTGTGGAGGCAGAGGTCCAGAGGCACAGTTGCGCAGAGAGGACTGACTGCTGAATGCACAGGCAGCCAAGTGCACAGCTGGTTTTCTAAAGCAGGAGGGAGATGGAGCTCCAAACTGCACTGAACTCCAGTTCCAGGTGAGTTTCTTGGAACCCAGATTCATTCAGGGAGAAACTAGACTGTCTGGCAGCGGGTGGAACTTAAGGGCGGCTTTCTCTCAGAGGTGCTTGAAGTGATTACCACAGGACACTGAGACCCAGGAGCCTCATAGGGAAGGGCTGAGGGAAGCCAAAGCTGTCTGCCCCGTCCTGAGATTCCACCCCATCCAAGCTGAGCACAGAGGCTTTTGCAATTTTGCAAGTTTGTATCATAAGGATGTATCCAGCACAGAAGTTCTCCTAGCATAGACACAGCTGATCCTCACAACCAATTGGCCCGGAAGTCAATTCTTTCCAGTGATACCAACAACAATCAAGACTTAACTACAACAAGGCTGTACACACAGTTCACAAAGGGGTACACCAAGAGTGTCCACCTCAGGTAACTGGGGAGGCTGAGACACTGGGCCACATAGGACACCTAGCACACAAAGCTACTCTACCAATTCAGGAAAGCAGTGAAAATGCAGAGACAAAGAAACAGATCACAAACGAGGAAAACAACGATTGGATATAGAGTTCAAAACCACAGTTATAAGGATTTTTAAGCATTTCCTAGAAAAGTCCAATAAATTTAGCAAGACCCTTGAGAATATGATAAAGGACCAACTAGCAATTAAACATACACTGACTGAAATAAAAAATATTATACAGAGTCCTAATAGCAGACAAGAGGAATGTAAGAATCAAGTCAAAAATTTGAAATACAAAGAAGAAAAAAACACTCAATTGGAAAAACAAAAAAGAAAAAAGAATTCAAAAATTTGAAGATAGTGTAAGGAGCCTCTGGGACAACCTCAAGCGTACCAACATCAGAATTATGCGGGTGCCAGAAAAAGTGAGAGCAAGATACTGAAAACCTATTTGAAGAAATAATAACTGAAAACTTCCCCCACCTGGTGAAAGAAATAGACTTACAAGTAAGTCCACGCCAAAACCTATTTGGCTCAGTGGACAGAGCATCAGCCTGTGGACTGAAAGGTCCTGGGTTCAATTCCAGTCAAGGGCATGTCATGTATCTTAGTTGTGGGCACATCCCCAGTGGGAGGCGTGCAGGAGGCATCTGATCAATGTTTCTCTCTCATCAATGTTTCTAACTCTCTATCCCTTTCCCTTCCTCTCTGTAAAAAATCAATAAAATATATTTAATTTAAATAAAAGTAAGTTCAGGAAGTGCACAGAACCCCAAACAAAAGGAATCCGAAGAGGACAACACCAAGACACATCATAATTAAACTGGCAAGAGCAAAAGACAAAGAGAGAATATTAAAAGCAGCAAGAGAAAAACAGTTCATTACCTAAAAGGGAGCACCCACACAATTGTCAGCTGATTTCTCAACAGAAGCTATGCAGGCCAGACTGAGTGGCAAGGAATATTCAACGTGATGAATAGCAAGAACCTACAACCAAGATTACTCTACCCAGCAAAGCTATCATTCAGAATTGAAGGTCAGAAAAAGCTAAAGGAGTTCATCACCACCAAACCAGGATTATATGAAATGCTGAAAGGTATTCTTTAAGAAGAGGAAGAATGCCAAAACTGATTTGGCTCAGTGGATGGAGTGTCGGCCTGTGGACTGGGGGGGGTTCCAGGTTCAATTCTGGTCAACAGTATGTGCCTTGGTTGCAGGCACAACCCCAGTGGGGAATGTACAGGAGGCAGCTGATAGATGTTTCTCTCTCATCGATATTTCTAGTTCTCTATCCCTCTCCCTTCCTCTCTGTAAAAAATCAATAAAATATTTCAAAAAAGAAGAAGAAGATGAAGAAAAAGGTAAAGATAAAAATTATGAACAAATACATATCTATCACCAAGTGAATATAAAAATCAAGTGAATTAAAAATCTGATGAAAAGAATAAACTGGTGAATATGATGGAATTAGAGGCATAGAAAGGGAGTGGACTGACAGTTCTCAGGAAGAACAGGATGTGGGGGGTGCAGGAAGAGACTGGTCAAAAATCATATACCTATGGATGAGGATAGTGGGGTGGGGGGAGGTAAGGGAAGAAGGTGGGGTGGGAACCAGGTGGAGGGGAGCTATGGTGGGGGAGGAAGAGGAACAATTGCAATAATCTGAACAATAAAGATTTTTAAAAACAATAAAAAATAAAAAATATCACAATAGAACAGAATGAAAATAATAATAATAATGATGATAATGTTTAAATAGTTACTATCTAATTATCATTTACTATGCAACAGACATTGTGTTTTCCATGAATTATATTCACAGCAAACCTTTGAAATAGGTGTTACTATTTCCATTCTTCCAATGCTCAGATAAATCACAAACTTGCCTCTGGTAATATGATGGAAACAGTACCAACTCAACTCTAACGACAAAGCCATGCTCTGAACAGCCATGCCTTCTCACCTCCTAATAGGGTTAATGACTACATTAGGCCCAGCTGTGAAACTAGTTGTATCTGGAACAGCAATCTTGTATTACGGGTTGATTGCAGGACTCAGCAAAGGGCATTTAATTACAGAAAGGACCGGAAAGACCAAGTTACCACCCAGCTTCATGGCCAGCTTTCTGTAGATGCTGCCACATAGTCTCCTTTCTCCCGGCCTCCCAACAGACTTTCTAAATAACTCTTATTCAACAAGGCTTCTCCGTTCATCAGGGCATATTTTCCTTTGGTGAAGTCGCTGCTTCCACCCTATCCTAAAATTACACAGAATAAGGGTCTAGCCCATTTTTTAGTGTGTCAACACCATATTTCAAAAACAAGCTAGAAATTATTAAAGACAGCAAGGGGCTTTTGTCCCTAAAGCTGCTCTCCAAAGACTCAAAAAGTTTACAGACATTATCTAATCACGGCCATAACAAAGCTGGCATTATCTTCTCCGTTTTCTAATAGAGAAGCTGAAGTAAGAATATTACAACGTGTGACTTCGACACTACACAGAAGTGCTTCTGTTAACCCTGGTGCAGGAGCTGGCTGGGGAGGCTGGACGGGAGCCAGACTGGCAGTGTCTACACCAGTGTCCAACGGGACTTCCTCCCGCAAGTCTCAGTGCCCTGGAGCTGAGGGTGGCAGGCCCTCTTCACCCAGAGAAGCTGTGCTTCCCACAGATTTTATCTGCTGTATAGATGAGGATTTTGTGAAAGGCTTCCTTTCAGCAAAGGGATTAACTTCTAGAAATCTGTCCTGGAGCAAGTTAGGGTATGCCACCTTCAAAAAAGTAAACATCTAGTACTATGCAATGGCTATTCAAAAGCCCAAAAGCAACGTTCACAGCAAGCCTTGAGCTTCTCCTAGGTGCTAAGCACATTCAGACATTAACTTATTTCCACCATAGGCTACCATGGTACCGATGAGAAAATCCAGGTTTAGAAAAATGAGGTCACTTGCCTCAGTATCATCAAGCTGGTGAGCGGTGGGTGAAGACAGGCAGACTACGCTCCATTCGCTTTAGCGGCCGCTGGTGCCGGCTCCAGAAGTGCCAACCCGGCTTCTCTGCCGAGGTCCAGGCTGCAGAGACCCAGAAACGCACCATTCCATTGTCCTGGGGCCTGCTGTGGCTCCTGGCAGAGCCCGGTAGCCCGAGGGGCTCAGAAGTCATCTCTTTCTCTCCCCGAAGGACAGGCTCAGAGCATTGCATGCTCTCTGGCCCAGCCTGACGCTAACACCCTGCAGAGGGGCCGCTGGTTTCTCACCCAAGCCCCTCATTCAGGCAATTTCTCCTGTAAGCTTCACGGAGGCTGGGAGCCTGGTCTGTGTGGGGTTTCCCAGGGAGGAAAGAGGGCATGGCTGGAGTCTTCAGGGTGCCCTTTGTGACTGTGGGCAGGGAGAGAAAAGAAGGCTGAGTCCAGATTTGGGGGCAGGGAGAGGATGAGCTCAGATGCGCAGAGCTTCAGGATCCACTGGAGGTTAGGGAAGCAGGACCAAAGCCAGCGCGCTGCCACTTCCTCGCTTCCTCTCCCAGGTTAACCCGGTCTCACGGGATCACAAAGAGTCCTGTGGGGTGGATGGAATCACCAGAGGCTCCTTATCCCAGACTTATCAGGATGCGTTCATGTCACGTCCCCACACCACACCGAGTCCTCGTGCCTAAGCGACTTGTCACAAGGGCCAGGTTGGGTGTGCAGGACCGTGCTCTGGCTCAGAAGAGGTGCAGGGGCCGCCGGAGATGCAATTAGGAAAGTGAACTTCACCTGTGGCTACAGGTCTACGGGCTTGCAGGAGGCCCAGAGGCCCTGGCTAGTGTGTGTTGGGGGCGGGGGAGGGGGAGAGGGCAAGAGAGGGGATAGGGGGGAGTTTCATTTGGAGCCAATTCAATTTACCCCATGCACAGCAATCCAAAACAGCCCTTGCTGTTAACCATTCTGCTACTTGGTCTCTAACCCCAATCCAGTCCTGAAGTTCCTGTCAGAGAAAGATAGCTAAAACTAGCAACTTGTAAGCCTTAAAAAGTCTACAGAACAGAGAAACGCAAAAGCAAGGTGTTACATGATAAAGAATTTGAATGACCTTTGTTCTGAGTGCCTGAAATAGAGCCTCTAAATCTTTGGAATCTCCAGAGTAATAATGTCCTTGTTACTCTCAGCGGGCCCTGAGAGTTTATGCCATTCACTAAAGGCAAGCCATAAATAATTTAAGCTAATGACATCACTCAGGATGGGAGTTGACCACACCAGAAAGACCAACCTGTGATTAGAGGGGTCGGGATTTACATTGCCTGATATGAGTCCCGCTGATGGGGGAGGCTGGAGACTGAAATCAACGTTTCAGCCAAAAATTCAACTAACCGTGCTCATGTAACGAAGCCCCAGTAAGATTCCAGACACAGAAGCCCAGGAGACCTTCACTGGTTGGCAATACTCTGCATATTGTTACACATCATTGAGCTGGAAGAGTGATGCATCCTGACTCCACAGGGAGAAGACACCTCATGTTCTGCATTTCTTCCTTTGGCTGGTTCTGATTTTTATCTTCTTTGCTATAATAAAATGATAACCACAAGCATAGTGCTTTGCTGAGTCCTGTGAGTCATTTTACAAATTATCCTAAATTACTGGAAACCCCAAAATGTGTAGCGAATTGATAGTAAGTGAGCGTGGCCTGGGAACTTCTGAGCTTATGGCTGGTGTCTGAAGGAAAACAGTCTTGTGGAAGGCTCTGCCCTTACCCTATAAAGTTTGGCCTAAGTCCGGGTAGTTAGTGTCAGAAGTCATTGCTCAAAGTTATGTGTAAAGTTCTATATTCATCTATCTCTACTTGGCTAAAATAAATCTTGAGGATTCAGAACTGACCATAACATGGCTCTCTCAAGTAAGAATTCTCTAAAGGCTGTTGATTCCATGTCCATGTATCATTGTGCCTCCTAACCAGATGATCTTACTTGAACCCAAAAGACACAGGATAATGATAAACCAGCACAGCTGCTTCAAGACCTTCACCAGAGAGGAATCTCTGCTCATTGGCTCTGTGAGTTTTTCTCCCTTATACTTTTACTAGAGGCCAATTGCACAAATTCATGCACAGATGGGGTCTGGCCGGCCTGCCCTAATAGGGGACTATCAGGTGGGGCCAGCTGGGAGGAGGGGATGTAGGAGGATAGCCGACCAGCCTGCCCCCTGATTGAACACTCAATGGAACTCCCAAAGAGAAAATTTGCATATTAGGCTTTTATTATATAGGATTCCTTTTGCACCTCTAAGATTTCATTCCTTGTTACAATAGAAAAAGAAGAACAGTGTTTAAGTATGCCTAACACTTTTTTGCTCTGTTCTTCAGACCTCTTACTAGCTACAAGTCTGGACACAGGCTTTATAAATAATAAACAAGTATATTTATAAGTTGAGAAGATAAAGCATGAAATAAATCCACCAGTGATTTAATGTAGGATTTGAATTAAAGGGGATAGAATCTCAGAATCATAGGATTCATGTTATCTTATAAAGAACTAGGTAGTAAATTTGGGAGCTATAAAAAGCCTCAGAGGTTATCTACTTCAAAATTTTCATTTTGGGTGGTAACTAGACTTAATATTTGTATATATTGTGAAATGATCACAGTAAGTCATTATGTTGTACATCTGAAACTAATAAAATGTTATGTCAATTATATTTCAATTTAAAAAGAATCCTTTAGTTTGCAATTGAAACTAAGGCCCAGGAAGGTTACAGTGAAATGTCTTCCCTAAATTACAAACCAGAAATCTGAAGATTTTCTTGGAATGTATTTTATTTTTAGAAGTCAAACTTTCCAAAATTCTTTGTTCCAAGGAAGAAAAATCATGCCATTAATGTGATATCTTATTCACAACAGTTTGAAAATGTCACCATGAATAGTAGAATGACCTTATGATAGGTCATGACTTAATGCAGAAATCTTCTAGGTTTTTGGAAAGAAGGGTACTAGTCCTCTATTTTCATAGAAGTTATTCTCTTTTCATAAGAGTAAGGAGGTGCAAATATGCTATGCTACATCCTCTTTCTGAAGCTACACAAAGTTTCTATGCCTTTTTTCTAAATTGGTCCCAGTTCCACAGTTATAAAATTGGATGGCATAAAATTGGCTTGTTTTCATGTAGATGTATTTATGAGAGAGCATTTCCATCACATTTTTAATCCAGTAAGGGATGTTGCTATTTACAGAAATCCTAACGTGAATCCTTTCATAACAACAAAAAGAAAAGTATTTTCTAATGTAAGTAACCTCCCCACAATTTCCCTGTTTGGGAAATTCATATTTCTGTATGTAGAAGTTTCTTTTAAATGAGGTTCCCCTCTATTACATGATCTTCACTTATTCTGCGAGGACATGAGAGACAAAGGAATGTTGGCAAAGTACGTGGGTAGCCTCAGGAAAAGAGTCACCTAATTCCAATACAGCAGGCAAAACCACCAAGGCTTTGTCTCCTTTACCCTGAACTAGCAAGACTGTTTTTATAAGATCCTGTCAGAATGTACAGCAGCAAATAGCTCACAAATGTTTAATACATGATCAAGTACACTTCACATTTTCACCCAAACACCTAATGTATTATTCCAGTCGGCTATGAGAGACAAGCATCAATCAACATTCAGGCTACCTCATCCTTTCTCAAGGTGAAAGAACTAAAACAACTGTATTATCTGTATGACAATCATCCCTGTTTTATTTGCAGCTGCATTCCACTCTGACCATCAGAGAAGCAATGACATAGTTTTACTGCGGCTCTTATTAAATATTATTACTGTGGTGCAAGCTTGACGGTCGAGAGAGGAGAAAAAAAAGAGGCAGCTTCATTGCCCAGAGGAGATCCAGTAATCAGATGGTCTGCAGCCTGAAGAGGACATCAATCTTCCGAATCCAATTCTGACTCTACATGTTAGCAGCAACTGTATGGTCTCGGTATAAAATGGTGACCGTATTAAGGCCATTGCTAACCTAAAAAGTGTGCATTTAAGAAGGAGAACAAAAGGGAGGACAATAGAGATTGAGAACAGTGTTAAGATTACTAATTGAGATTAAGAAATAACAGTCCTGAGGAAATACATTAAACTGGCTCTGGGATTATTTTTTTCTTCCATTGAAGTCATTTGTCTTTCTTGTCTTTTTTATTTATTTATTTATTTATTTGATGGCCACCTACCATCCAACCTGCTGCCTCCTGGTTTTAAAGAATCCCTTGAGCATAATATTAGGGGGTTCCTAATAGCTCCCAAGAGGAAGCTACATCCTTCCTCTCCCCATGCCCTGGTAGGCATGCTGGCTCAGTCAACCTCAGCCTCTCAGATGCTCACACTCACCTGAATTTTGAACAAGTGAAGCAAAAATCCAGAATTGGTTAAATGTATTTGCAACAGCAGCATGACCACAGAATCAGAGCTAATCTCTGTTAACCTGCAACTCCAAACATCATAAGTGATATCCATCATTCTAAGGTTCCACAAATGGAAGACTGAAGCACAGACTGGAGGATACCCTAAGGGGAAAAAGCATGCTTTCCAAAAAGCTCATTGTTATTCAAGGTTCCTATTTTACATCTTATAATACTATGAGAAAGGCACACAGAAAATGAAAAGTCTTTTCTTCATATGTTTATTATTGCCACGCTATGTGTGAGAGATTTTTTTACTGTTAACTATTCCTCTGGTGGGGTGAATCCGCAAGGGTAACTAAGGAAGTGAAATGATTGATAACATGGTAGAGTTCTTCCAAGAACCCCAGGTCTGAAAATGAGCACAAGAGATATCCTTTAAGACCAAAGTAGGAAATGGCAAGAAATCCAACAGGAAATGCAAAGTTGTGCAACTAGAAGAAAAGTGAGCTTTGCCTTCATTGCAGAAAACTGAACGTGGGTGAAGATGTCCCCAGGATAGATCCTTGAACTGTAGAGACTCCAGAACATTTTAAGAGAAAGCAAGCCCAATCACTGCCCTAACCTGGTCAATAAAGAAGCTAAGTGTTTCTGAAAACTGCCAATGAGGATGTATAAACACTGAAGGCGAGATCAGAGCACCAGATAGCCTATGCATAATGGACTACATGTATGTGTCTCCCCAAATTCATATGTTGAAACCCTACCTCCAAATGGGATGCTATTAGGAGGAGGAGCCTTTGAGGGTAATTAGGTTTAGATGAGGTCATTAGAGCAGAGCCCCCATGATAAAATTAGCGTCCTTATAAAAAGAGAGGAGACCAGGGCTCACTCTCTCCACCATGTGAGAATAAAATGAGAAGACGGCTGTCTGCACACCAGGAAGAGAGCCTTCACCTGACATCAAATCTGCTGGCCCCTGATCTTGGACCCTCCCCTCCCCCAACTTCCAGAGCTGGTATCTTGTTTTAGCAGCCCAAACTGCCTAAGATAGTAGTATATAAAGCTTCTTGCATAGTGCCTGGTATATAATAAATGTTTATTAAAATAAGAAAAATAGATAGATAAAAATATATTTAAGTAAAAATAAATGAAGCCACTGACTAGGCAAATCTGGATTTCAATGAGGTTCAGAAAATATTTGATTTACACGGCTAATCTAATGCCACCAGGAAAACAGCTGGCAAGATAAATTAGGATGGATACACTTTTTAAATATACTTACTTGCAGTTTTTATTTTGAAGAAGTGGAAGCAGCAGCTGCCACCATCCCCACAGCAAGCCAAGCAGTTGACAAGGATTGGTGGAGCCTGCATAGGTCTCTGTCAGGGGAACACTGACTCTCCGGCCAGTTTCATGGGGGAAATCAGGAGGACAGATTTTCTTAGGCGGTTTTCTCATTCATTTTGTTTTCTGCCTGGCTAGAAAGAGTACATAAGCTGTTTGTCTCAAGTGAACGCTCCAGTAGATAAAACACCAAAAGGCGTTTTGAGAAACAACAAAATAAGAATTGCCGCCCGGGCTTAGACCAACTGTCTGACATTAGTACCAGGAGACATTTTGTAGAAAAGAGTTGCAACTTCCTTCATAATCACAACCTCACAAACTTAGAAGCAACTCCCTGAATGTCCTTAAGCTCTTATTAAGGTTTTGTCATCCACAACTTTACTTAAACCCTCCTTGAGGTTTATATTAACATTTTCAGTGAACACTGTGTTTGGGGCAGTGAGTTTATTTATTTAACCTACTTTTATTCCTGTTTTGTTCTTCTCGACTGCAATCCTGATCCACTATATAACCTCAAGCAAGTCTCAAGCTGGTTTGTCTTAATATCTCCATCTATAAAAATAATAGTGGGTGCTTAGTGAGGTCACAAACAAAAGGAAGAGATTCCGGGAGCTACATTTTGTCTCTGCTGTGGGCTCCACAAAGGAAGAAAGGGGCTTCAAACCAAACATGAGAGTTTCATTTTTTTGTGCTAATTCATGCCAATCCCACAAGGTCAAATAATGAAATAATAGAAGAGAGAAATACAAGAGGGATGGTAAATAGAGAGAATCTTGGGATCAGGTCAAATTGTAAGCCATGAACCAGCAAAAGTGTGTGTACCCATCCACAACCTAAAGTTATTAAAACTAGATTATACATCTGGATTAAGATACTGCAGAATCTATGGATTTTGGCTAAATGGTCACCTGAAAGTAAAAATGTTTGGTGAGAGTAGGCATAATATTTTTCCCCTTTTTAAACTAGAGAAAACTCCAAGTAGTGCTAAATTATCGAAGTAGGGAAAATCAATAGACAAGAAACTTTTATTGTCAACTTGGTTCTAAATATGACTTACTTTAATCACTGTTTTGTGTCAGATAAGAGTAATAATTAGAGTGAAGATTTGGAGAGGATACATGATACTTTCTATTCAGGAAGAGAAGCTATGGGAAAATACAATAATTACAGAGAAGTTAACATGCTAAGCAGGACAGAATGAGTGATTAAATGACACAGTGGTCTCTTCCTTTCTCCCTTATTACAGGCAAAAGAAAATTTTAATAAAGTAATGTAGTCACTTCCATAAAGCCAAAATGAGTCCAGTGTGAAACATTTATACATAACTAAGTCATCTTAGTTGCTTTGGAATTGAATTTTAGAATTTATTGAGAAAATAATAATTAAAACACCCTCTATCTAAATAATTTATTACAATCTTATGACACTCACATTTGTTAACTATATAAAGAGGCAAAAATTTGCTGCTAGAACATGTATTACAGCGAAGGTAGTAGCTCTATTTGTTAAAATGCTGAAAAATGTTTTTAATTAAATGATATTAATATAAGTGCAAATAGAATTCTTTGGGACTGCTTCCTCTTATAAAGAGGTTTTAAATATTAAATGAAGGAAAATGCAAACTGCCTTAGTTTGTCCATCTTAAAATTGAAAGTTGTATGACCTTGTATCAAGGGAATGTAGTGTAGATTAGTTAGTTAATTAGATCTTTATTATATGCAATGTTATCAAAGGCAAAGTATGCCTGTGACCCTGGCTCAAGCCAGTCTTTTTTATCGGAAACACCAAAGCAGGTAAGTCAGCACAAGGGACTGTCACAGGGCAGGGCGAACAAACAAACCAGCCATAGCTAACAGTGTGGTTCAGTGCCTGAAGAATCAGGGGAACTTGCCTCTTTCCAGTTCAGTGGCCTTGTCAGGTCACTTGACCTCTTCGGAACTCAGTTTCCTAAGCAGTAAATTTGAGAAGGCTTGACCTTCAAGGAGTTTTCCAGAACTAAAATTCCATGACAATTTTTTAATACCTAAGAGAAGCAAACAAATCACTCTCCCCATCAGAGAAAAGCTCTGACTTGTAGAGGACGGAACCATATCTATCATGTGCCACAGCAGGTCTAAGGAAAGGCCAGATGTCCAGAAGTCCTCGTGCCTCCCACCACCGAACTGCCTTCTGCTTCCCCAACCACCAGATGGCCCAGAGAGTCCAGGAAAATCCTTAGCATCTGAAAAACCTAGTGACAAATTCCCTAGATCTCCAGCAAAGCAGGTCTCTCTATACAGACCTCCTCATCAATTCCTTCTGGACTTCTGTGACTCCCTTTCCAATGTGTTCCTGCCGATAACTGAGTTGTCCCTTTGGTTGAGAACCCTCATCATGCCACTTCCTTTCTTCACTCACATAATGACACTTTAGGTTACTCTCCTTCTTCCACTCTTTACTTATTCATTCATTCACTGGTCTAACATTTCTTGAGCACCAACAATGGATGGCTGTCTTTACTAGGCCTTTGATCTCCTTTGACTAAAATGCTGTAAATAATGAAGCCAGTGTGCTGCTTTGTGGTAGTCAGCAGCATCTCCCATGGAGTTAGATTGCTTGTTCAAATTCCAGCTCTTCCACTTACTGTGTTGTCTTGAAAAAAGTCATAACTTCTCTGTGCCTCAGTGTTCTCATGCATAAAATATGATTAATAGTATAAAATACCTCATACTGTTTTGTGAAGAGTTAAAAAAAAAACTCACTCTGTGGGCCCTGGTCAGGTAGCTCAGTTGGTTAAAGAGTCATCTGGATATGTCAAGCTTGCAGGTTCAATCCCCAGTCAGGGCACATACAAGAATCAACCAATGAATGCATAGTAAGTGGAACAACGAATTGAAATTCCTCTCTCTCTCTCTCTCTCTCTCTCTCTCTCTCTCTCTTTCTCTGAGTGTGTGGGTCTCCCCTCCTCTCACTCTAAAATTAATTATTAAGAAGTCAATCTGTGTTTAGAGCCTCAAAAAGCACTTACTAAGACCTGATAAGCACTCTATAAAGATTAGTTCTTCTTATTATCCCCCAACTATCTGAATCAGTCTGAGATCAGCAGCCCCATGGCTGAGCTGTTGATGACATTTGACACAGCGCCTTCTATTTAAAACATGATATTTCATGGCTGTGGGGTTGTTTGTCCACTTCAAAGGGCCACTGGGAATGGGTTGGAAGAGCATTTGTCACTGACAAGGATTAGTGAAGCAAGCCAAGTTGCTACCTCAGAGAGCTCGGAGCAATGACAGCCACTTTGTCCCAGCCTGAGCAGAAGCCAAAGGATGGAAACAGCTGTTTGAGGAAGTATTGTCAGACAAACCTAGGATGACCTGAGAGCTTGCTGGAGCCACCCCTTTTTGAAAGTCTAGGCTGCATATTTATTATCATAGAGGCATTTGCATATATATTTTAATAGAAGCTATGCCTGGACCTTGACAACAGTGGTAATGATAGTGATTATAGTAATTGCTGTGGTGATAGTAGCAGTAAGGGGAGTACTTGAAATAATAATGTAGCAGAGGTAGGCAATGGTAATAGTAGTAAGAAAAACTACAACAGTGGTAGTAATCATAGCAGGGACTAACTACATAGCTCTCTCAGACTCAGTTTCCTCCTCTGTCATGTGAGGACAATTATTCCCTTGAAGAACTATTATCAGAAACCAGACAGGAGGCACATCCGGAGCCTGACATAGCACTTGGCACATATTAAACCTCAATGGCTACTACCCATTGCTATTACTGTGGTTACTGCCATTGCTCTTTTCCTGCAAGTCATTAAATCCATTATTATCATAAATAAATATCCAAGCCATTCTTTCCCCAAAAAAAAAATTTTTTTTAATTGTGTTACCCAAGTAAATCAGAAAATGAAATTTTCGGTTTTAGTGTCAGGGATTCATCCAGATGTCCACTCCTCAAAGAAGTTGCATTAGTCCCCTGTTGCTGCTGCAGCAAATGACCACCAACTTAGAACTGGAAGTTGAACACTACACTGGATTGTCGGGAAACTTCAGAGGAGAATGTTTCTTTAGAAGTTGCCCACCGTCCTTGTCTCATGACCCCACATCCCTTCAATCACTACTTTTATCACATATCCTTTAACTCTCCTACCTTCTCTTTCTCTTATGAAGACCTTTGTGATTACACTGGACCCACCCAGGTAATCCAGGATAATCTCCTCTCTCAAGATCCTTAACTTGATCATATCTACAAAGTCTCCCATGCCATGACAAGTAACATATTCACAGTTTCCAGGGATTAAGACGTGGACATCTTTGGAGGGGCATTATTCTGCCTTCCATAGATGCCATGAAGAACTAGCCAGAAAAAAGACGGAGCTGTCTCCACAGAGTTCCCCATTCCTTATTCAGTGTTTATATATTCACTAGAGTCTCGGTGCATGAAATTTGTGCATGGGGGGCAGGATGGGGGGTGTCCTTCAGCCCCTTAAGGGATGTCCAACTGCCCGTTTAGGTCCAATCCTACCTGGGCAGTTGGACATCCCTCTCATAATCCAGAACTGCTGGCTCAGTTTCCACATGTGTTAAACCGGAATGGCCACATGGTACGTTACCAGATTATGTGGGGAATAACTGATATATTTGAGGTGGTAAAATGCTTGGCAAATTTTGAGGGGAAATGCAGCATAGAAATGAACAAGTAACAATATAACTGTCTCACAAGTCAGTTAATAGACTCAAAGAATTTTGAGATCTTTGGATTAAAAGGCAAGTATATGTTAGTGTTATGCCTTTGTTCTCACTCAGAGCCATATATCAAAAGCACACATTAGTTCCTTTTTTCTGTTTCAGATAAATTATCTAATTTTCTGCCCCCATGGATTTTCTGAATGTCTCCTCCCCCCAATCCTTCCAATGGGAGAAGTGCAGCTCATTTTCTTCACTAGATGTTCCGAGGATGGGTAGTTGAGGCCTCTTTAGTCTTTTCTCTGCCTTTGTTGTCAAGCTACAGTTTTTGCTGCCACTGACTTGATTTTCTGCTGTGTAGTTCTGACTCTTCCACCTCTCCTTTGAGCCTCATTGAGGACTGCTCTGGCCTGATACGTAGGTTTCTTTCTAGTTTCATGGTCTCCAGGGGGGATGGAGTTGATATGGTTATTCGCCTGCTGAGTTAAGAGTTGGCTTTCCTACATATTGCTGTATTATTTTATTCTGGTTATAGGAAGCATGCAGTGATTGTACTTCTATGGACTCACACATGAAAATGGAGAAGAAACCACTGTGTGTCCTTCAGAATCCCTCATGCGTTGCCTTAGCTGCCTGCAGGAGACAGGGATATATACCACTACACCCTGGAAAGAAGGTACAGATGACTCCACCTTTTGAAGTCGGCCTTCCCCCAGAAACCAAGGCCTGCAGAGAAGCAAACCCTCTATTCACTTTTTAAAAAATAGCACAAAAAGTTGCATCACTATTTTTAACATCTAAAGAAACATAACTGTATTTAGAATAATATGATTCTTTCCTTTATCTCTTCCCTGTGAAAAATAGTCATGTGGCTTTATCAGGCACCATTCAGATATCTCAAGCAAAGGAGATTTAATTCAGGGAAAGAATGACAAAGGTGTTGAAAACTCTGGGTAAAGGGAATGTGGCATTACCTCAAGATTGGCAAGTGCAGTTGCCATTGCCCCTATACTAAGAGGAGCAAAGGGGTGAAGGTGGTGCTCCCCAGAGTCCACCAGCACACACTTGCTGCCAAAATTGGAACTGATAGGTTTGCCATTGCATTAGGTATGAATTGCTATTGTATAACAAATCGTTTTAAAACAGAATGAATTGAAACAACACACATTTACTATCTCACAGTTTCTGCAGATCAGGGATCTGGGCATGGCTTGGCTAAGTCCTTTCTCTGCTTCAAGGTGTCTCATAGGATGCCATCAATGTGTTGGTTAGGTTATATTCATCTGAAGGCTCAAATGGAGAAGGATACAGTTGCAGGCTCATGTAGATGTTAGCAGGATTCAGTTCCTTGTAGGGTTGGACCTCAGTTCCTTGCCACATGGGTCTCATGAACATGGCAATTGCTTCGTTAAAGCATGTAAGCCAAGCAGGCAGTAGAGAGTCTTCTAGCAAAACAGTTGTCAAAATCTTTTGTAACCAATCTCAGAAGTGGCATCCCTCAACCTTGTTATATTCTATTACTTAGCTACAAATTACCCAAGGGTTGGAGATTATTCAAGGCTATAAACATCAATAGGCAAAGATTACCAATGGCCATTTTGGAGGCTATCAATTTTAGCTGCTTAGCAGAAACCCAGGCACACAAGTTCCTACTGATGATGCTGGAACCACCACCAATGCTTTTGAAGCCCTAGTCACCCATGGCACCACCCACTACTACCACTGTTATAGTCAAATGAATGACCTTCCCTTCCTTCCACTTTCCAATCGCCCAAGAGTGCTTGCATTGACAAATCCTACCTAGAGTCCAGCTACCAAGGGGTCTGGAATGGCTTTCAGCAGCCTGCAATTTAGGAGAGAGGAAATAAGGGTGGGAGTAGGACTAACAACAGACAGCAGCTTGCACAATAGAAAAAGGTTTTCTCCAATCATTTTCATACCTCCCCATCCCACCTGCTCTTTTAGAACACCTTGCTTTCCCCCTCCTTTTAACTTCCTGAAGCCCTAATGTTGTCTGCTCTACATATAAGGGCCCACTCACCACCATTCACTGGGACACCCCATCTAGACTTGCTTTCTCAGACTGGACTCTCAGTTCCTGTCCTTCCCTACCTGTTTGCCTTTGCACCTCCTTCAAAGCTTAACTCTCCTATGTTCCCTGCCCTTGTCTTCTCAAGACTCCTATTTCTGCAAAGCAGCCCCGGGAAGCTTTTAAGTTGATTTGATTCAACAAAGTCTATTATGGAGATGCTGTGCTTCAGGCATTATGCTAAAGGCTAGAGATGCGAAGATGAAAAAGAAATAGTCCCTGCCCTTGAAGAGTATGCAGTTATGCTAGGGACACAGATGTCTATAAAACAAAGTGATAAGTGCTACATTATGGGTACACCCTGACAGATTGATTGACAAACCATGAAGATCTGTCTTCAATTGACTGCAGGTTATCTGTACTCTTGGTTCTTACTGGGAAAAATTGCAACCTTGAACTCTCAGTCATATCCTCCTTATCAACAATACTTACAGTAAATAATTTATGGAGGTTTACCTAAAAGAAAAACAGCCCATTTATTACTTTAGATGTCCAAAAATTTACTATTCACGTACAGAAGCATAATTCAGATTTAAAAAAAAAAAAAACTATGAAGAACTAAAACAACATGATCTATGGCCTGTTTTCACACCTCAGTGGAACTGCTTTTACTCAGCTGAACCTTGCTGTCTCATCATCTGCCTAAAATGAGCAACATTTCTAAAACTGCTGAATAAATTTAAATATGTACCTTCAGTAGGAATGTTGGGAGTGTCCTCCCCTACATCACATTGTACTCATTTTCTAAGGGGAAAGTTACCTCTCAGGTCTCAGGTTCAGGAAGAGCTTTCTCGGAATAGCTCATTTGCTTTTGTCGTATGGATACAGCAAAATAATATAATTCATTGTTTTCATTTTTGCTTTAGCTGCTAGAAGCTTAGGACCAAATACGAAGTCCTCGTCTAGCAACTCTGTGAGAGTGGGTGGTTGGCATCTATTTTGCTGCCCTAGTTTCCTCTTGACCTTCAATCCTCTATCCTTTCACAGGTATGTTGTAAGATATCTCAAACAAGGAGGTTTATAATCATTGCAAGTAAATTGTACAGATTTATATACAGTGCTATTTCTACTTGGAAGGAAGGATCAACAAAAATCATAATAAGAAGTGGTATTTAATCTGAGTCTTTGAAAATTGACATTTATCTAGGGTGGAAGGTCTTTCCAGGTCAAGAGAATACTATGAGCAAAAACTTAGAGGCATAAAAATGAATGTGGATTATTGAGATCAGATATAGCGGAAGGGAGGATATAACAATTACATGTTTACTTTCCTAATTAATGCATTATCCCTCCCAGTAAGAAGAGTACTTAGTCCATTAAAATGCATCTTTACACTGATAATTTCTTAAGGAGAGATCCTAATGATAGCAGTTTCTATCAGGAGAAATAAGTATTTTTTAATCAAATAAGCATTTTTCTGTTTATTAAAATTACAAGGGCTTCCTTCTCTGCCTACCTAGAATAGCGGTTCTCAACCTGTGGGTCGCGACCCCTTTGGGGTCAAATGACCCTTTCACAGGGGTCGCCTAAGACCATCGGAAAATGCAGATATTTACATCACGATGCATAACAGTAGCAAAATTTCATGGTTGGGGGTCACCACCACACGAGGAACTGTATGCAAGGGTCGCGAACTTAAGAAGGTTGAGAACCACTGACCTAGAAGCTAAGCTACTGAGAATGGCAACACCGGTCACAGGCCTCTCCCAGAGTAGGTAAAGCAAAGTAAAACCAGAGAGCCCAGCCCCTAAGCCCAGTTCATAGTCCTCTGCTCCCACAAAGCCACTTCCTGCCCTGCCTAAGCCTGTGGTAAAAGCAAAAGGAACTGTGTGTGGGTAAGAGCAGAGCTTAGACACAGAAAAATGCTGCTCTATGTTTGGTACAAGACTGACCAAGTTACTTTCCTCATCCCTCTAGCCCTCATTTTCTTCCTACCATTTGGCTGTCTGAGATCCAGTGTATTTTAGCTGATCTCATTATTCTACAATCACACCTCCTATCTTAACCACCTGCAATATTCATTGATTTTCCCAATCTATAAACCATCTATATACATCACCATAGACTCCCAGTAGCTACCGATGACTTTAAAAATGAGTCATTCATCTTGCTACAGGCAGGAAATTAAGGCTTGTAATGTTGAGATATGAATAATTGCAGGTACCTTTCATTATTCTTACTGCTTTTTTTTTTCAGGTAAATATTACAATTATTTAGGCAGCTGAAAACGTCATGTTAAAATGTCAGTAAATACAGTAACAAATCTAGTTCTTAAGCGAGTCCCTACCAAGGCATCATGCAAAGAGCAATTTGCTAGAATCGCGTGTGAAAAACACAGGGCCATTAGAGGATTTGGGGTGATTTCCAGTCTGAAAAGAGGAACTCTTTAAGAAGAAAGAACCATCTCTGGGAAGGAATTAACGAAGCAAAAGGCTTTTGTTGTTAGTTAAGTAAATTTCAACGTTTTAAAGTGTGGCTTTTTTATTAAATACCAAGGGAGGAAAATTGGGTTAACTCTGTGGCTTCACCATTGGCTTTTCCAGAGAGCTTTAGGCCAGCCGGGGCCCAAAATGAGGAAAAGTCTCATGTGGGCACCACGCAGGGTATTCAAGAGAAAATCTGCCCAAGAGAGCCCGGTGCTGGCCTGGCCGGGGAAAGGGACCGCAAAGGGGATCCGCAGGAAACCACGGTTCTCCATGCACAAGCAAGGAGCAGCGAGGCCAGCGTGGCGGGGGGTGGCTAGTTAGATACAGTGGTACCTCGAGATAGGAATTTAATTTGTTCCATAACCTTGAGGCGTGGGAAACTATGAGACGCTCGAGTCGTGATAAACTGGTGGGTCGTGTGCAGCTGGCCGATCCTCGCGATTACTCCTATCTCAAATGTTGCTCGTATTTCAAAGCAAAAATTGCTCGCTCGATGGCTCGTATCTCAAAAATCTCGTATGTTAGGGCACTTGTATCTCGAGGTACCACTGTATTAACAAAAAGGGAAGGGAGCAAACAGAACCAGACATCTGCTTCAGCCAGGTTAGCGGGGAAAGGACAGCGTCAGGGTGTCCTAGTGTGCAGGAATGACACTTTTCAGTCACCCCAGCGAGCAACAGGCACCTGTCAGTGCGATGAACAGGGAAACAGAGAAGGGAAATGCCTTGCACTGCGCACATGCCCAGTAGAAACCAAGAGGGTGCCCTGGGTAAGCGCGTGCACGGTAGAAGCTAAAATGATGAAGCAGAACCATGAGGCATGCGCAGTAGAAGCCTAGAGGGTGCCCAGGAAAGGAAGAGGAGACTAGCGTGGGAAAATCTGGAAAGAATATCTGAGAGGGGAAGAGCCGAGGGCCCCGAAGATCCAGTAAAGAGATTAGATAGTGAAGGGAAAGCTTCCTCTGGCCTCTAACCCAAGGAAATATATGGAAGCTAGACAAAGAAGCCAACGCATGCTGTCCTCAGAGCACACCCTCATGTCTTTCTCTCCGGCACATACTTTCTGCCTTCTTTTGTCCTAAGCTTGAAAGGACCCCACGAGACCAGCAACCAGGAGAGCAGCAAACAGCAACTTCCTTTCCTGAGTGCATGCAGCTGCCACTCCAGCCTGGCCGCTCTCTGCCTCTCCAAGGACATACTGAAACACAGGAAACTCCATCTTGTATAAAACTGCTGTTTGAATTCTCTGCTATTGCTAGAGAGTCCCTGGTCCTGTAAACTCCTCTGTCACTGTAAGACAGTCTCTTATTCTATCAAATGACTTTGTTTTTTTAGTTCAAATAATAGAAGAAAGGTAAACATAACTGTCTGACCTTGCAAGCTAGCCATCCAAGGTAATAGACTCATACTGATAGTAATTCCCATATTCTTAGGCCAAGTACTAACACATTATGTATTGCCTGTAACATTAACTCACACAGAGCTCTTCATGATATCTGCAAATAAAGAGGCTCGAAAAGTATAAATACAGGAGACTTCCTGTAGGCAGTGCTCAGAGATTTTGAAGAGACACCTCCCTCTGGGCCCCACGCAATAAAGAACTCCTAATTAATTGGCCCATTAAGGCGTCTTGTATCTCAGTTGCTGATTTACGACACAACAAATCTCTCTTCACTCTAATAAATCTTGCCGCTATCGCCTAAGATCCTCCTATGTGTGTGTCCCTGAAATTATTTTCCCACACCACCACAGAACAATGTTTTCTCCGGGAACAAAATGACTGTCCTTGAATAAGAATGAAAAGAAACCCTGCCATGAGTGTTCTAACCTGAGGTGCCCACACACATTACTCTACTGGGCCCACCTCAGAGCTCGCCCTGTCTTCCCACGCAGCACCCATTCACCCACCTCCTCAACAACCATCACCTGGGCCTATCACACTGCCCTAAGTCTTCAGTAGATCATGGGCGGATGGTCTCAAGATTTTTGTCTTGCTTTATAGATTTTCATGTGCAGGTCTTTCTAGGTTACCCCCTGTGCCTGAGATTCATGCAGTTTTCCCTTGACAGCTAGCTGTGTCTAGACTTTCCCCAGGTACCTTAGGCTGAGACTATGAATACTTAAGAATATTTATTTTTTAAACCAACCTTTGTGACAAAAAGGCTAAATTGCTTAATATATAAAGAGCTTCCACAGAGGGGAAAAAAAATGCCAACAGTTTTTACAAAGTATCTGAAGAGATATTTCACTGCAAAGGGAATGCAAATGTCTTTAAAACATGAAAGGGTATTCAAACTCTCTCATAATGAAAGGAAAACAGACTGGAGTGATAAAATGCTATTTTTTCCATATCAAATTGGACAAGATTAGAAATTTTATAACATGTAGTAAGGCAGAGGGGAAACCAGCAATTTCATAAACTATTAATGGAAATAGAAATTGTTGTAATCCCATCATAGAGCAATTAGGTAACAACTATTAGAATTTTAAACCCATATATATGTTGACCCTTAATTTTCATGTAGAGGAATTTGTCCTTCAAAAATGCTATCTGACATATAAACAAAAGTGGATTGCTAGGATAATTATTGCAATAGTATCATAATAACAAAACAAAATATACCATAAAATGACAACCAATATTTGGAGACTTCCAAATGTCCAGGATTCTATGCAGTTATTAAAAGGGATAAAGTAAATCTCAGAAATATATCAGTTAAGTGAAAAAAAGAGGCTTGACTACTGCATAGGTAACACCCTGTTATTTGCCTGCAGTGCCGTTAGTCAAACCACCTCTTGGGCCCAAAACTCTTTATACAATCAAAGAAGCCCACCTTCAGGCAGCATGTCAAGGCAGTACAGGTAATATCTGGAAATTTGATAAGGATTAAAGGAAAAGTAAAATTCCTCAGGCAAGCATCTGTCCTTTGGTGTTCTAAAATTTCCATCTCATTGTGCTGAAAGCATAACAAAATATGATCTTGCTCAGAGCAAATAGACTGCCTACGTTAGGCTAGCTCTAGAAAATGTCCCATTTTCATAATAAAAAATAAAGTCCAGATTCAATTAAATGAAATAAAATATAAAAACCTTTCATATTAATGTCAGTATAAATATTCAACAAAACACCAAATACTAACAGCTTCCTAACACATTTAAGTAAAGATTCAATTTAAAACAACCAACTCTTGCACAAAACTTTACCTCTCTTTTCTCATTGCTTAATACAATCTCCTGTCCCCTGATTTAAGAGAAAGATTTAACTTTTCTTCACTACAATTCAGATATCAAATAGCTTATCCACAGTCCCCTGGATGCTAGCTTAAGGCAGCAGATATTGGAGTTCATTGATTTGCTGCTGGCAAATTGGAAGATTTAATGGTGTGACTTCCATACGCTGCTAGTTGGTGATCAGGTCTCACTGGGGTCTCTCCAAGTGGGAAAGGAATTGCTTCATGCTAATCTTAGACAGCCACACTGCATCCACATCCATTTCCTCACTGATCCTAAACAGAAAGAATACAGAGAAAGATTACGTTTCATTCTCCCACTGTGTCTACATAAAACCCAATGGCTATCCCTTTCTGATCAGCAAGATGTTACCTTGGCAACTACTTTGTATAGCTCTTATTTCTCCTTCCTTTGGAGCTCATCATTTGTGTAAAAGTTATTTTGCCTCCTAATGACTAAGGAGATAGCCAGCCTGACTGGTTCCCCCTGGTTCTTTCAAACAAAGATTATAAAACTGGTAGCTCAGGGGCCAAACTCACCATTCAGGCATGTTTGACCAAACAAAGATTTTTTATTTTGCTTATTTTTATTTTTCGAAGGCAACATATACAAACCAGAAGATTTGACATAAAATTCCAAATTTCCACTTGTCTTTAAAAATATTTAGATTGGAAAATACTGGGCCCACATTCTCAGCAATCCACTATATTGCTTCACATTTCATTAGTGGAAACTAATCACATGACCATATTTATATACAAAACATTCTGAAAAACATAGTACCTAGAGGGGCAGGAAATTCCCATTAACAATTTTAAAAATGGAAGGGAAAACACACATGTTTGTGGACATCTCTGCCTCAGTAGCCATAAATATGGTTTCTTTTTCTCTTCTTTGTTAACTTCCTTCACATTTATCAGAAGGCTCTTCTCCATTCTTGTTTTCTTTTTTTTTTTTCTTTTTTTAAAATATATTTTTATTAATTTTTTACAGAGAGGAAGGGAGAAGGATAGAAAGTCAGAAGCATCGATGAGAGAGAGACATCGATCAGCCGCCTCCTGCACACCCTCTACTGGAGTTGTGCCCACAAGCAAGGTACATGCCCCCGACCGGAATCGAACCTGGGACCTTTCAGTCCGCAGGCCGACGCTCTATCCATTGAGCCAAACCGGTCTTGGCTCCATTCTTGTTTTCCATCAGAACCTCCACACATTTCTGGTTATATTTCACCTCCACCAGAGTGCCAATTTAAAAAATGTCCAGTCTTTTACATTGGTAAGTAGGGAAAGTAACTTTCCCCAAAGAGTTTATTGTTTCCTTGATGATATTTATTATAATTCATTCTTCTCTAGTTAATCAGAAGGATAATATAAACTGTTTACATTTTGAAAATTTTTTATTTAAAGATTTGCTTCTCAAAAAAAGTAGCAAATAAATAACCAAAGGAAATAAGTAATAAAAAGTGCCTAAAATAATTAGTGTTGTGACATTATAACCTTGTGGTGAGTTAATACTTTCTAAAGACATCTCTAGCTTCTAGTGACCTGTCACTTTCTAAAATCAATTAAAACTAACAATGTGAAGATAATACACAAAGAGGCTCATTTACCCATTGCAAGTAGCATAAAACTAACTAAAACGAGCTTAAGCAAAAAGTCAAATTTATTGTTTCACTAAGGATAAAAAAAGTCCAGAGGCATACTTAGCTGCAGTCCTGGCTGAATCCTGAGGTTAACCAATATTATCATGAATATTTTTTCTCCACCTCTCAGCTTCATGTTGGAATGAAATGGCAGCAATGGTTCTAACCTCCACATCCTCTTTAGATCCAACACAGAAGATCAAGAAGTCCTCAAGGAGGAAGAGATCACTGTGGCTCACTGGATCTGACTGTGTCATGTGTCATCCTTACACCAATCATTATAGGCAGGAGGGATTCATTGTGGGTCTTGTGTGTGGGGTCAGTTTCTCTTAATCCAAACTATGCATTGAAGAAGGTGAGTCCCTAAAGGGTGTGGTTACTGTTGGGGTCTGAGAAGGCTAAGGGGTCTTGAGACTAATTACTTCAAGGCTAACATCCTTGGAACCAGTTGAGAGAAAAGCCAAGAGCCATGTTAAAAAAGGCACAAAAATGTCTCCTTTATTACATAGTTTTAGGTTAACCAAGTGGCCTGGTTGCTCCCTGAATTAGACAGACCTGCCATATCATACATATTCAGTCTTTCATGGAGGCCTGCTCCTGTCCGATTTATGGCATGGAGAGCTTTCTGCAAACTATAGGTAACAAAGGAAAAAAGAGAGAAAGGGGCTGAGTTTAACATGCTCAGCCACTACACCAAAAATCACCCATAGGTAAGTTACCCTTTCTGCGTTGGGGCTAAGGGAAAAGGGGAGTACAGGGAATAGAGAAGAAAGGGGTGTTACTCCATAGCAGTCCCTCCATATAACAATGGAGCAATGGAGAATAAATGTCATCTCCCAAATTTAATAGGAGAATAAATGAATGGTGATAGCAACTACAGATGTCCACTAGAAAGTGAGACCTATTTTTCCATTGATTTTTAGGAAGAGTGGAAGGGAGAGAGACACAGAGAGAGAAACAACCTCCTGCATGTACCCTGACCAGAGCCAGGGAATGAATCTACAAGAAAGGTACGTGCCCTTGACCAGAATCAATCCTGGAACCTTTCCGTACACAGAGCCAACCCAGCTAGGGCTCAATGTAACTTGACTATCAATGTCAATGCTTAAATATATTTTTAAATCATAAGTCATGAAGAGGAAATGACTAGTCCTTAATGTCAATCTCGGTCAATTCCTGAAATGAATGTTTGGATCTTTCAAAATATTACCAGAAACAATTATTTTAATAGGTAGGAAATGGGCATTCTTTTCAGCCTAGTATTGTATTCTGAAGGCCATAGGGAATCATTGACAGGTTTTGGTAAAAGTTGAGTGTGAGGATGAAAAAGTAGACCAAAGATGAACTTGGCTATGGTAGAAGGATGGGTTACAAGGAATAAGTATAAGAACAGGGAAGTTGCAAAATAGGGATTATCCAAAAATGAGTCCTTGATCATCTAATGAGATGAAGACAGTAAACATGAGCAATATTATGAAAAGTGTCAACAGAGCCATGGGGGCTATGGGACTGACAGACTGGGATGATCAAGGGAAAACTAGAGCTCACAGGAACTACAAATTCAAGCTGTTTACTTACTATAGCTTTGCATTCATTCTCAACAGCTGCCTGACCAGGAGCTGCCAGAGGCCCTTCTAAAGGGGAGGAAGGAAGCGTATAAGAACAGAGAGTGCAAAGCCTTAGAGATGGGGGCCCAAGTCTAATTCAATTAGTCTCCCTAACATGCCTAACACACTATGGTGTTTTGTGACTAGAATGAAGTAAAGAAAGAGAACCATGATGGTTATATTAGGAGAAGCTACTTCCTTATCACTTGGGTGACCCCCAAAGTGCCCCTGAACACTGTGGTCACTAGGGAGAGAGGGGAAAAGGAGTAACACCTTCTATTTGGTGGACCCAAACCTATTTCATTGCTACATTTTAAAAATTAAGGATGCTAGATGAGTTAATCTACCCACCTCAAATAACGCTCCCTCAAAAATACTTCACAATCACCCAACCAGTGAAAATTTTGTTATCAAAATTCTCTCACCAGACCCACAGTCCCTCCCCACCTGAGTGGCCTTGGGTGTGCTGTGTATATTATAGATTAGAGGCCTGGTGCACGATATTCAAGGTCCAGGACCCCTTGGGGGATGTCGGCCTGCCAGCTTAGGTCTGCTCCCCATTGGACATCCCTCTCGCAGTCTGGGGCTCTCATAGTCTGAGGCTCTCGCAGTCCAGGATTCCTCGTTCCAGAGGCTCCCACCACCACTGCTATGCTCACCAACCCTGAGCCTGGCTTCTTGCTGAGTGGCACTTCCCCCTGTGGGAGCACACTGACCAGCAGGGGGCAGCTCCTGTGTTAAGCATCTGCCCCCGGTGGTCAGTGAGTATCATAGAGACCCCTTGTTCCACCATTTGGTCGATTTGCATAGTGGGGTTTTATTATATAGGATGTGCCTGCACAGCACCTTCCCTTTGCAGAGGCAGAAATCACTCCAAGATGGAGTGATCCCACTGAAGGAACTTGTGTTAACTGGCCCTTTCAATGGCACTGAAGGGGTGGGAGTCAAGCAATTAACCTCAAGCCAACTCTGAGAAGGAGCCCAGCCCTGAGAAGGAGCAGTGCAATTTCTAGCAGCTCACTCCCACCGGTGTTACTAGGGCCCCCTCAAATGCCTCCAGTAATGGGTCTTTCGTACTTCCCTCAGGAGGGAATGCCATCGGCTAAGAGACATCACTGTCAGGAAGGTTTATGCTGCTCGCTTTACATTTTCTTTTCAGCAATTTCAGCTCCTTGCTCCTAATTGCCTCCCCTTGGACCACCCAGAGTTCGGGATCACAGCCTGGCCTGCCTCAGCACCTCTCTGCCAGAGGTTCTTCATTCAAAATTCACTTAAAATGCAGTCCCACACGGTCTGACTCCAACTCAGTGACAGGTCTCAGGAGTTGGCCCACCCTCCCTCGGACCCTGGGCATTACTTGGGGCTTCCTACTGGCTAAACTGGGAGCCCCAGAAGGTGACAGCCCACCACCATCTCCTTCCCCTTTCTGCCCACCTTAACTTCTTCTCCGGGCGCCTCCAGGTTTGGGGCAGGGCTGATGGAAGCCAGGCTCTGAGTACCATGCCAAGGACACACCGCATGAATTATTCTCCCTTCTATAAACAAAGGTGTGAGGGCCGTGCCTGCTAGGAACATGAACTTGGAGTACAGTCAGCATTACATCCCCAGGCTGAAACCCAGGGGGGTTCTCATTCAATTCCCTCACTCCTCCTGTGCCTTTTAACTAACTTTGAAATTCCTTTCGCTGCTGCAGGTGCCTCCGTGCTGTTTCCAAGGGCTGGGGCCCCACACAGACTTATTTGGTAAGCGCTGCAGGAACCCCAGAAAATGAGAAGCAGAAGAGGAAGCCAGGCCTGAAGTAATTAAGATGATTTGTTTCACGTGGTTCAGACAGGCACAAAGGGGAACCTGAACACAGAGAATAGAAGATCAAAGGGATGGATCGGAAAGTGGGAGCTCAGCTCAAGGCCAACGAGCCATCCGAACCCTCTCTGCATTTTTAGCTCCTCCCAGAGACTAGACAGAGGGAGATCTTTTCTTTTTAACTTTTGCTTTCAACAGTTTGCTTCCAGAACAAAAAAATTCAAGTATACCTGCCTTATTAATGTCACAGGATCTCTCCACCTGAAATCATTTGTCGGTGAAAAGCAGTGTGCTATTTAAGCCCCAGGAGTCAGGCTGCAAGAGGGAATGTTCTTTAGAAAGTACGTGTCCTTTGCAAGCTTGTTTGGTGGCTCTGGAAAATCCTCTCTGCTGAGCCTCCTCCTGTCACTGGCTCTGTACCCAGTTGGGGACGTGAGGGTAGGTCAAACAGGTGAGGGGTAGAGCCCAGTGTGGGGTGCATGAATGAGCGTGTTACCCTTCAGAACCACAACATGAATTTATACCACTCAGCATGGTATTGGCTGTTTATTTCTCCTCCCCAGCAATACTGAGCGTCAGGACTCAGCTAGGGATGGCGGTGCTGCTGGTCCCGATGCTGTGGGTGGCCAGGTATTATTTACATGTATATCTTCTCAGTGTGAAGGCCTGATGTCTCATTTTGACAAAGCTCTGTAGAGACTAGAGGCCACACAGTCTCAGCTCACTGGTATGAGTCGGAGGAGGGCTTTCCTCCGAAGTGGAAAACATTCTGCAAGTCAGTCACCTAGAAAAGACACCTTCAGATCATCTAGAGAGGAAATTCCTCACCCTCTGCTGGACCCACAGTCCCTGGAGGATGAAGGGTCCTGCCCCTCTTCCCCTGCACACTGGAATAGGGAGCCATCACCGGAAGGAGAGTAACTCTGCCATGTTACCCCACCTGCATGTAGTTGCTTCTGTAGCCAGCCTGACTCCACTGTAAATCTAAGGAATTAAAAGCAAGCTCACGTTTCCCCTTTATAGCCAGAACATTAATACTGAATCAGCGTCCTGAAACCAGCTTGGTGGGGTCTGTTGAAATTGACTAGAGACCCTCCACCCACAACAGGAAGACAGACCTTAAGGAGTAAGGGTTGGATCTTTAAGTCCTCGCTGCAATTCCTGCATGGACATTTCCCTGGAAGACTTAGGTTTGATTAAGGGAGAGAGAAGGTTCCAGTGTATGATGACCACACGAATTAAAAAAAAAAAAAAGCTTTAAATCTCAGAAACCTGGTTCCTCATTGCTGCTGGTGGACATGAGGTTGCCCAGGCTGTGGCTCAGGACAGACAGCACAACCTGAGAAGGGTGATGTGGGTAGAGCCCAGCAGGCCAGGTGAACACCCCCAGGAGGAGGGGCAGCTTTCACCTTCTCTGCTTCTGATGAGCTCAGAGACTTGACTACAGAGATTGCTTGAAAGCAGGAATCAACGGAACCTCTGATCTTCCTTCCCTAAGAGCACAACTCCTTGGTGCCCATTTAGCCAACTGTTAAATAATGCTGTTTCCAAAGGGAGAGAGGTCATGGCCAGACCAGCCTTTAATGAGCATTTCAGGCCTGGCCAGATTTTAAAGGAACCAGCATATTGAGATATTAGTCGAAGCTCAAAAACAATAGGTGCCTGCGCCCTCTAAGTAGCTCATGTGTTACAGATCTGACAAGTCTCATTGATTTAAATGGCTGGAGCACTGCTTGGATTTTAATCTCCTTCACCCTTATACCAAGGAGGTCGCTGTTTAAAGGCTTTTACTTAATAATGTAAACACCTGTCACACGCCAGGGGCAAAGCTATTAAGGAGAAGGATTATTTAAAGCAATGCTCCTGAATACAACATTGCCATTACTGTCTTATCCTCGATTGCCAGGTCTGAGCAGGGCTTCTCTCTTAGGACCTGAGTCAACAGCCATGCCACCTAGTGCTCTGTCACCTAGAGAGGTCTGCAGAGGGTCCTCTATCCCACACACAGTGGACATCTGCTCACATGTTGTCATCTGAAGACTCCCAAATATCTGGCCTGCCAAGACTCTTGAAGTCAAAGCATGTAACTGCCCAAGTCCCTTATTAAAGTGGACAGCTGTTTCCATAGAGGAGTATGAGGTCATCTTGGGAACTACAAGGCACAGGGAATAGACTCTTTATAAGCATCACCTCTTTTATATCTGCATCACCCTGTGGTTGGGTGCTATTGCTCTCCCCATAATCTGAAGTATGGATGGTCAACTAACTTTCTTAAGGACACACGGTATTTAGCAGGAATATGATTAGAATCTAGGGCTGACTTCAAAGCATGTACCTTAAGCACTAAGCCATAGACCCCTTAAGTACTCTCCCACTCTCAAGGACCCATTAGTTTACACATAATGTGGTGAGACGAAAGCCTAGAGGAATCATAGGGAAGGGGAAGGGGAAGGGAAAGGAGTAGGGGAAGGGAAAGAAGAAGAAGATCCAGAACCAGGAGGGCTGCTAAGAGTGTGCTTCTAAGACTGGGCTGGCAGCTTTGGAGAGTATGTTGGCATCAGGGGGCCCAGGAGTTAGGACCAGAAGGAAGGGACCCTGAGACCTTTAAGAAGGTGATAGGACTAGAGATATGAGAGCACAATAGCCTAGCTTAGAGGGAGGTGATCCCTGCTCCCTGCTCTCTCTCTTCCTTTAGCCAAACTGCCTTGTCTGGGAGACACACCTGACGCCAAAGCACAAGCCTCCCATAGACCTCCACCTCAGGGCTTCTGAATGCTCTTCATAGCTGCTGATCTTAGCAAAACCCAGGTCAGCGTGGGCCCTGCCAACAGTACCCAAAGCCCTGGTGTCATCTAACCAACTGACATTGGTCCTAGGGAAGAGGACACACTCATGGGACTGCACAGGCCCAACCATCACTGGCTTTATATTAACCAAGCTGCTGATCAGACATCAGTGTGGTTTCCCAAGACCATTCATCCACAAACTCATCCTAGTGATGAAAGCCAATCCCTCTGGTTTAATCTCGGCCCCAGAATTCAGCAGTGCATTGGTGAACAAACCCCCCTTCTTAAGGATACAAAACAAGAAGAGAAAAAATGCTTCATTCATTCATTCAAAAATGTTTATTGAATATTTTTTTATAAGTTAGACATTGTTCTTGGTACTTCAGATAAAGGAAAGAATAAAAGGGTAATATCCCTCCCCAACTGGAACTTTCTTTCAATTGTGTAGAAGACAAAAAGCAAATCAATAAAGGTGGGGGAAAAAGGATAATGTGTTTTAGGAAAAAAATAAAGTATTGTTTCTTCAAGAGTAGTGCCCAAACCAACAGCATCAGTCTCACCCATGAACTTGTTAAAACACAGATCCTCACACCCTGCCTCAGACCTACTGAATCAAAAACTCTGGGCATGGGGCCAGCAATCTGTGTTTTAACAAGCCTTTCGGGGAATTCTGATCTGTACTGAGGTTTAAAAAAACTGAGATAGCCCTAACCAGTTTGGCTCAGTGGATAGAGTGTCGGCCTGCAGACTGAAGGGTCCCAGGTTCAATTCTAGTCAAGAGCATGTACTTTGGTGCGGGCACATCCCCAGTAGGGTGTGTGCAGGAAGCAGCTGAGCCATGGTTCTCTCTAATTGATGTTTCTAACTCTCTATCCCTCTCCCTTCCTCTCTGTAAAAAAAAATTAATAAAATACAGTTTAGAAAAATAAAAAAAAAAAAACAACTGGGATAGAAAGTAAGGATGGGGAGGAGAGGAGAGCATCTTTAGATAAGATAATCAAGAGAGGCCTTTCTGACATTCAAACTGAATCCTGAGAGAGGAAGGCAGGAAGGCAGGAAGGCAGGAAGGCAGGAAGGCAGGAAGGAAGGAAGGAAGGAAGGAAGGAAGGAAGGAAGGAAGGAAGGAAGGAAGGAAAGGGCCACTCAAAAGCCAAGAAAAAAATAATTCCAGGTACAGGGAATAGCAGGTGCAGTCTCTCAGGCAGGGAAGAACTTGTTATGATCAAGGAACAGAAAAGTCTGACCATAATTATTGAAGGGAACACTGATTAGAACAAGACCTAGGTTATGCAAGGAATTATAGATCTCAGAAAGGAGCATGAATATAAACGGAATAAATGTTCTAATGAAAGAAACATGCTCTAATGAGAGCATATGACACTTGAATCTGCCCTGGATTGAGAGGATTCTTAGAGGTATTGATGTTTGGGTCTGAAAGGGTTTTGAGAGATAATAATGTTTGAAATAAAATATCAACGGTAAGTATAAGATAACTAAAGAGGTGGAAGAACCATCATGTGCAAAGGCCCTGAGACAGGGGAGAGCATGACACTGTTAGGAGAAATTGTGAAAGATTTTTAAATAGGCAAAAATAATTAGTGGGTGCTGTGTCTAACACACCTTCCTGGTTCCTATGTCTTTCATTATCTTTTACCTATTTTACAACTATTGCAAAATCTAAGAGTGATGCAGATGACAATTGTCCATAGAAATTAACAGAGGCAATAAAGCATCAAACAGACTGTCAAATTACAGCAGGAAGGTTAAGGACAGGTGGAGTAGATAAGAGACCAACCAAAAGACTTGCATGCATGCATGTAAGCATAGCCAGTGAACACAAGACACTGGGGAGTTAGGGTATGCCTGGAAGGGGGGGAAGGCAATGGGAAGATATGTATACATGTTACACATTAATAAAAAAATAAAAAATAAAAGAAATGCAAGTTAATTTTTCCAAATGGAATTCAATTGATTATTGCCCTATGAATATGGCTAGTTTTTCATCTATTAACAAATTCATTTCAGCATTTCCCAATTGTATATGTTTGTGTGTGTTCTTAATTCTCCTTTGAACTTGTCTTGACATCTTAATGGTTCCTTCATTAATCAATGAGTTAAAAAATCTTTGATTTGAATTCATTTTATGTTCACATAAGAGTTATAATTTTACCTTTTTCAGACATTATTTTAACAACGTATACAAGGAATTGCAAAAGGCTACTTTGCCAGACAATATGCAAAATACCCAGTTAAATTGGAATTCAGATAAGCAAGAATTTTTTTTATATAAATATGTCCCAAATATCGCATGGAACATATTCACACTAAAAAAATAGTATTCATTGTTCATAAGAAATTCACACTTAACCAGGTATCTTGCATTTTTATTTGCTAAATGGAGCAACATCATAGCAAGGTCACTGCCATGTTCCCACCACAGCCCTTGTGTGCTCCCAGGTTCAGGAACAGAAGGAAGCACCTTTCATTCTGTCTCGAACTTCTGCTCAGAAGCCACATCAATGATCTTCTTCCCAAATTCCAAAGCAAACTTTCACTGTGTGCTCTAAGAAAAAAAAATAGCTTAAATCACCCCTTTTTATAGGGGCCGGTACTGCTTTCACCCTCGGACATGTTGAGTCCTCCTTCTCTTAGAAAAGTTGCTGTCTTAGTTCCTACTTGCCTATAAAAGGCATCCTTTCAGCCCCACGAGGGTGTGTAAGGTGCCATATACTCAGAGGTTTGGGGACAAAAGAAAAAAGAGAGAAATAAATGGGCCAGTTCCGTGGAATACACACAGCAGGATGTGATCATGTCTCCGTTTCACATATCCTTGCTCCCTTCCAAAATCCCCTGACTCTTCCCAAAGACGCTTCCCTGCTTTAGGCAGAAGCTTTTCCATATTCAAGCCACCTATTAAAATGCAAATATCCCCCTGTGAGAATATCCTAACACCAGCTAACATTTTAGCAGAAATCAGCTGACAGGACATGATACACAAACAAGCAACGAGAGGAGGCAGAGTAGAAGCCTGTGTGTGTAAGGGATGTGGGCACGGGTAGGAAAGAGA